>JAJOZX010003835.1:230000-395000 GCA_023014485.1 Bathynomus jamesi
TCTAATTATTGGCGTTGCAATGGCTGAGGTAGACGCACGTGTTGATAAAATTTGTGATCAAAGTCCCTACACATATGAAGCACGGATATTAGCAGCAACATGGTGGCATGAATCTGGAAAAACCAAGCATTGCATGAAGGTAGTACGCGAAAGGTTTGAACAAAGATTTAATGATGTACCGCCAAAGGGCGAAATTATTAGAAAATGGGAACACAAATTATTCACAACTGGGATGATAATTGATAAAAAAACGCCGTGGTCGCCCCAAAGCAAGAGCAAGATTGGAAGATGATGTTCAAGTGTCAATTCGACAATCGCCAACCAAAAGTATTCGTAGGCGTGCATCTGCATTAAATGTTCCGAAATCAACACGGCATGATTTGATTAAAAAAGACTTGCATTTTAAAGCTTTCCGCCCAACCACCGTTCAGTTTTTATCGCCACAAGATAAAATTGTCAGAGTTAATGCTTGTCAACAAATTCTTGAAGCTTTTCCAAGTAAAGCCGAGAGAGATCGTACGTTCTTCAGTGATGAATGTGCCCTTTATGGCGATGGCAAAAGCAAATTTTCGTTTTTTTGGTCGAAAGAAAATCCTCATTATTATGATCAAGTAAAAGAGTATCCCCCTCGAATCATGATATGGTGTGCAATATCAGCGCATTGTTTAATTGGTCCATTTGTGTGCACTGGTCGAATTACTTCAGGAAGTTATATCGACATGTTGGAGAACAGATTTCTACCCGCTTTAAGAAATACGAATATTCGCAACCCTATTTTTCAGCAAGATGGTGCTCCAGGACACACCGCTTTCGCTGCGCGTGAGTTCCTAGACAGAAATTTTCCTGGCAGATGGATCGGAAAGTATGGTCCTGTACCTTGGCCTCCGCTGAGTCCGGACTTGACTACCCCGGATAATACCCTCTGGGGAATCCTCAAGATGCAGATTAATGGCCGTGAAAATCAAAGTGAATCTGATCTGACAAAAATCGCAGAAGTTGTGTTAAGTGACATCACTGAGGATAAAGAACTTTTACAAAAAATGTCAGACAGGACATGGAGACGCATACAGCTTGCTGTTCGTGTAAATGGCGATCAGGTTGATCCCTATGACAATTAATTATCGAATTAATTGTAAGTTTACTAATAATAAAATTCCATCTAATAAAATTTTTATTATCCTTTATCTTTTATTTATAAATTGTTCCCGAATCGCCACTCACTTATCGGACGACCTGTATATATATAATATATATATATATATATATATACCCATACATACATACATATATATATATATATATATATATTATGTATATGTATATATATATATTATATGTATATGTGTATACAGTACGTAATATATATATATATATATATATATATTTACATGTTATAATATACATATGTTATAATATTTCAGACCAACAAAGACCCTACGATCCACTCATGGCTGGTCTACCTAACTCTGTTCGTAATTGTGTTTTGTGCATGTCCTCCGTATTGGCGGAGAGGACCTACAATTTTACGTGGGTTCCGAACCACAAGGCCTTAATTTTACTATCTTAAATTATACCCAATCTATCAACATTTGCGTCTAATCGATTTTTAAACATGTTTATAGACGTGCTACTAACTACTTCTACCGGAAACTATTCCACCTATTTACTATTCTATGTGTAAAAAAGTTTTTGGCAACTGCTGTCTCGAACCTTCTATTTGTCAACTTACACCCGTTATTTCTAGTACTATTATATTGAGATATTTCGAAAAAGCTATCTCTATCTACGTTATCGAACCCATTCATAATTTTAAAAACCTGGATTAGATCACCCCTTAGCCTCCTAGTCTCGAATGTAGTCAATTTTAACTCCTTAAGCTTATCCTCGTACGACTTCGACCAAAGCAACAGAATCATCTTAGTTCCTTGTCATTGAACTCTTTCGATTTTGTCTATATCTTTTCGCATATGGGGATTCCAAAATTGGATCGCGTAATTCAAATGTGGTCTAACTAATGATTTATAAAGAGGAACAATAATATCGCGCAATTTGTAATCAAAATTCCTAGCTAAAAAACCTAGCACTTTGTTCGCTTTATTGACCGCTGCTGTACTTTGTTTCGCCACTTTTAAATCACCTGTGACAATAACTCCTAAATCTTTTTCCTGCTCTACGCTTCCTAACTCCTTTCCTGACATAGTATACGCAAAATTACCGTTGCGCGAACCTATATGTAAAATTCTGTACTTTTCGACGTTAAATCTCATTTGCCATGTGACTCACCAATCAACGATTTTATTCAGATCTTCCTGGATTTTAATTCTATCTTCGTCATTATTCGCCCTACCACCCAACTTCGTGTCATCCGCAAACTCTGAAACTGCACTGACTAGGCCGACATGTAAATCGTTAATATATACTGTATAAGAAAAAGCAAGGAGCCCAATACAGAACCCTGAGGAATGGCCGCTCGCTACATTAGCCTAACACGACTCCGCTCAATCAACAACCACACTCTGTTTCCTACCTCGCAACCACTCTTCTATCCAATTTATTACTACACCCCTGATTCCATGAGCCTTTGTACCGAACAAAAGGCTCATTGAAAAAAACTGTCAAACGCTTTTTGAAAATCTAAATACACTACATCAACCGCCCGATGACTATCGTAAACTTCAACCACGCTTTGAAAAATTTCTAAAAGATTAGTTAAGCAAGATTTGTTTCGCCTAAAACCGTGTTGAATATTTCTAATCAAGTTATGCAATTCTAAGTGTTCGACTATACGATCCCTCCCTAATTACACTGTACAACAAATTTTCGGTTCACAAACAAATCGGGAATAACATTCGGTCATTCTTAATATTTCGAGTGTGATGATTCCAAATCTGAAAAGTTTTTTTCTATCACGTCACGTTTTTTGGTAAAGACTGCTTAAAATCTTCATACCAAAAAATAAGAATATATTGATAAACAGATAGGCTTTATCATATAGAACAGTTTAATTATTGCTATACTTCAACATATATGCACAAAATTAACATAAAACTCTCGTATTATACTGTTTTTAATTCATTATTTGTATTTATGCTGGCGTTTGTGTGATGCTTCTGGTTGGTCACGCTTTAAATTCCAGCAGAAATCCATTGTGGTTAATCCTGGTGGAATCTCTCCCCGTGTTCGTCCCTAACAGCAGATGCGTTTGCCGGAAAGAATGAAAGATGTGAATGCAAAAAGTTAATTTTCAATGACATCTTATATCCGAGACGCTGGTATGGGTTGATAAGTTGATCCACAAGTGCAGCATAGTTGTCGTATTTAGTCTTTCCTAGTAGAACGCTGCACACGTTTTTGAATGCACGCCAGGCTGCCAACTCAACCTCATCCATCACCGCTTCAAAGTGTTCGTCTAGCATGAGTTGGCGAATTTGAGGGCCGACGAATATGCCTTCTTTAATCTTGGCATCACTTATTTTTGGGAATTTTTCCTTTAGATATTTGAAGGCAGGCTTATCCTGTTTCAACGCCTTTGCAAATTGTTTCATCAGCCCTAGTTTTATGTGAAGTGGCGACAAGATAACCTTTTCTTTTCGTACTAGTGGTTCGTGAATAACATTGTGAGATCGAGGTGAGGAATTGTCTCGCGACGGCCAAACTGAGCGTGTGTAATGTTCAGACCTTACTCGGTTATCCCACTTGCATAGGAAACACATGTATTTCGTATAGCCAGTTTGCAATCCATTGAGAATAGCACAACCTTCAAATCTGCGCAGATAAGCCATTCATGTTCATTATATTTTATACAGTCCAGAATAAAAGCAACATTGTCATCCGTTTCTCTCAAGACGACTGAATGAGCGATCGGAACAGAAGGCATTGTGTTCCCATTGTGTAGCAGTACACCCTTAACACCGTACAGAGATGTATCAATGAACAATCTCCACTGATTCTCCAGAGCATCGAACAGACCATGTATATCAATGCAATAACAAAGATTGTTCTTCATTGTGAAATATTCCTGCAAATCCAAGGAGCGCTTTCGGAATGCTGTAATCCGTACGCCTTCCGCCAGCAGATTCCATTCTTGTAGACGTGAGGCCAGCAGTTCACTTTGTTGCTGGGTAAGTATTAAATCACGGACCAAATCATTGAGTTCAGGCTGCGTGATGAGATGTTTTTCTTTCTTGGGCTCGACTTGAGCTTCATAGCATTCGCCGTCTGATTCCGATTTGTCAGAGTCTGTGTTATCGGTCGGCATTTCAGCTGGAGGACGAGGGATGGGTATATCTGTAGAATGTTCCATAGGACGCATAGCAGAACGAAGATCTGGGTAGACTATAGCCTTTTTCCCTTTTCTGTTGCAACCTGTAATGTGAGACAATAAACATTGTTGACTACTTAAGATAGCATAATTGTATAATACATTATGCAGAGCAGGATATGCTAAAATGTGCTAAAAACACCAAATTTGACGTATATTCAGAAAAATAAAAGATTCAAACCTGTGATGTTCGTTAAGCAGAAATAGCAATCAGTTGAATGGTCGAGCGGCTCTCCATACCATTGGGACACCGAATCCCAGGCCAGGACCGGTACCTTTGAACCATGCAGATAACGAGCTTGTACATCTCACGCAGCAGATATGAGGTGCCCAGTGCTTCTCCTGATCACCAACTTTGCATGCGAAGTATAATTCATAAAGCTTTTTCACATGAGAAGTCAACTTCCTTTTATACTGTTAATGTTAATGTCCCACAAATATAACAAAAACTGTCTGGCGAATTTTTGCACTCTCTAGGCATTGTAGCATAACATCAATAAAAACCTGTAAAATAAGAAAATGATAGATCAATTTGCAATTTCACACAATATATACGTTGTCGGTGAAATATACATAATTTGATAGCTGTTATTCAGTAATACTCACTTATAGCACCGATGTATGATAAAATATGGCTGACAATTTTGTTTTGAATGATTAATGAAAGAAATTTTTCATAAAATCAAAGTGGAAACACAGAGCCGAACACCACCACCACAGCATGCATATGCATGACTGAACAAAATGTAAAAGATGCGTTCAGAGAACCATTGGTTCTCAAAATGATACAATGAAATAGGGTCATTTTCATAAAATCGGTGGGTGATACAAATAAATGAGTGTTATTTTCGCAATCTACGCATATAATTAGCCATAAAAATGACGATCTCATTTCCGTTTTTTTTTCACTGTTGTACAGTGTTATTGATTCCAGTACCTTACCTACAACAGACGTTAAACTGATTGGCCTATGATTTCCCGCCGCACCTTTATCGCCTTTCTTATAGATAGATGTTACATTTGCTAACTTGAAATTATCTGGTTACGCACCCCTCAGAAATAGACGCATTAAAAATCTTTGTTCGCGGCACAACAATACTTTCTATGAAAAAACTATATAGGGCCATGGGTTGATTGCCTTTTACCCTCATCCGTTGGAAATTTCCAACGGATGAGGGTATCAGGCAATCAACCCATATCCCCTATAGTTTTTTCATATGGTGGCCCGTATATGGGGAACTGACCCGTCTAAAATTTACACTAACGCAAACTTTACCTTTACACTAACCGTAAACAAAGCCTTGTTCATTTAACAGGCTTAACTCACTTTAGGTCCTATAAAAAATAGTCCAATTTCAACATAAGCCTATTTAGTAGGCTCACTTCACCTTAAACCTATTTAATAGGTCCTACTCTTTAAACTTAAAACAAAGCCTTGTTTATTTAACAGGCTTAACTCATTTTAGGTCCTATAAAAAGAGACCAATTTCAACATAAGTATGTTTAGTAGGCCCACAACATAAGCCTATTTAGTAGGCCCACTTTACCTTACATAATAGGCCTAATATACTCATACACTAAAGGCCTACTTCAAACACTACAATTTGCAACTTAAATATACAAGAAGCCTACCTCACAAAGTAGGCCTTACTCTTTACACTCAAGGCCTATCCTAACTAAAAACACTAAATTTTTTAATTCAACCTGTGGTATAAGTAAGTTAAATTGCTGAAATAAATTTTATAACTTACAAGACTCATTAACATCGCAAAATTAAACTCGGAACTTTAACATCACAGAAACCTAAAGCAATTGTACGAACTCAAACCTACACCCACCTAAGACACCGCAACCTATTCTGTCCTATTTGACATATAGGGGTAAAACATTCTAAGTCCTATTTGACATATAGGCGCAACCTATCCTAAGTCCTATTTGACATATAGGCGCAACCTATTCTAAGTCCTATTTGACAAATAGGCGTAACACATTCTAAGTCCTATTTGACATATAGGCATAAAACAGACAAGGCTTGATATAAGGGTCTCAAATGCAACATTTGAGGGTCTTTGCTCAGCCAAATTGGTTAACCTAACACAAAACTCAAAAATAAAACCCAACCAAAAAATATACATTTACACATACATACAGTATATAAATATATATATTAGGGTGGCCCACTTTTCAATTTTTTTTTAAAAGTATAGGTGATCGTGGTTTTTCCCATTATTTGGCACTATACTAGCACATTGGTACCATTTTTACAAAAATTGATCAATATTTAGGAGTCTCGCATCGATCTTGAAATTACTAGTTTTTTTTTAAATGTGTACTTTTTAACTTTTTACTGAATCAAGATAAATCATTAAGTAGGGATGTTTTCTGAATCCTCTTAATGAGAGAAGTCGTTTGGTGTGCCTGCCAATGTCATACGACTAACGGTTTAAAGATTGTGCCTGTATACAGGTAATACCAATGTGCTAGTATAGTGCCAAATAATGGGAAAAACCACGATCGCCTATACTTTTCAAAAAAATGGTCACCATACCCGGGCGGAATGTATAATGTATATAGGTAATTAGAAAATACACTATGCCTGTGCCAGGTACCTAACCTATTTCCTTTTTTGCAGATCATAACATTTTGAAATTCTGTCTGAGTTCCTCATCCTTTGTCATGGACAAATCGATGGCAACCATAACTGGAAGAACTCTTGAAGCTACAAATAGAGAGTCATCAAAAGGAAAGGCGAAAATAACATCGCTACCTTCTCTAAGATCGGCCTCGGAAATTTTTTTAGTTGGCCAACCGTCGTCCTCCATCAGTGGTAGCAAATTGCCAACAACACGGCAGGTTTTGCAATACTTCTTCAGTGTTGTCCAGTACACTGCTAACAGGAAAGACGCATTGAAAGAAACCGTAAACAACGTGTTAAAATTTTGGAACATGGCCCGCATTAAAACAATCACAAAGCTCAACTGCGAACGGAAGCTAGAGGCATTGTGGAAAGAGTGGCACTTACTCCAAAAGAGCAGTAAACGAGAAACTGACGCCGGAGGAAAACGGCAGAAGTTTTCGGACAGTGTGGACAAGCTGTGGGATATCGGAGCATCTGACGCTGTCGAAGATATAAAGAAGAATCGACTGCTGTCCGACAAGCTGCAGGTCGAGAATCTGGCGGAGAGTACGTGGCTAATAGAACTCCGGGACGCGGCGGTCAGCTTCCTGAGCACAGCTTCTGGTTTCGTCAGAGACGATTACCGGGAAGTGGCAGAGATCACGCTCCTGGTACTCGGGACACAACCACGCCGTGGCATTCACCTCATGCGCCCAGGAGCCTACCAGCACGCAAGATGGATGGCTAAAGTTAGTATTTTCAAACAGAAATAATCTAGAGATAAGTTTAAATGTTATTCAAAGATAAACATTTCATTATAACGCAAACAAAGTAATTGGTAACAATAAACCTGTCTTACTTACAATGGTGCCTATTCTGTTTCAGGTCATCTACTACACAAAACTGCTGATGTTCAGTAGGCAGCTGGAGCTCGACGCCGAGCTGGTCGACAAACTGCACAGAATCGTGGTGTTCATCGCTCTTCTGTACGTACCAGCTTGGTTGGCGGCCCCTGTAGCAGCTGATGCGCCGTTGAATGACCTGGTACTATACCAGCGTTTTCTGAGGTATAGGGCAGTGGACCGCGAGGTGGTAGAAGCGCCACTGGCAGTGATGAGGCGGCACTTTGGTATCTGAGGCCTCAGACCGTCATCTTCGCTCTATGCAGCAACAAGGTGGATGGCACTGTGAAGCAACAGATGGCAGAGAAGCTGTCCCACCTCCCTGTACCCAAAGCCTTCACATACGAGAACGTCTCAGTCGACGAGATGACGATGACGCTACTCCCTGACCTGATCGACGAGTCCTCCTGGTTCTTATTTGCAGGTCTGAAGATGTATGGGTCTTCGTGGCTCACCCTGCCAACTGATAAGTGGGACGAGAACGAGGACTTTTGTCGTCTGAAGGATGTGATCTCTAATCTCCAGGTCACCAATGACGTCGCTGAAAGAGGAGTCCAACTGATACAAGACTATGCGAACACGGTCACAAAGGACGAGGCACAGCTGCAGGATCTTCTGCAAGTGGTGGAAAAGAACCGGAAAGAGCTCGGCGACATCAAGAAGTCATCACTCGCCACGATGACATAGCACAGAGGGACAACGTTGCAGTCAGTGACGTGTGATAGTGGTCAATACAATGCAAAAGTGATTGTTTAATTTATTTTTTCTTTCTTCCTTATTTGTCTGCTATTTGCTGATTTTTTTTGAAAAGTATAGGTGATCGTGGTTTTTCCCATCATTTGGCACTATACTAGCACATTGGTATTACCTGTATACAGGCATAACTTTTAAACCGTTAGTCGTATGACATTGGAAGGCACACCGAAACGACTTCTCTCATCAGGAGGATTCAGAAAAAAATCCCTACTTAATGATTTATCTTGATTCAGTAAAAAGTTAAAAAGTACCATTTAAAAAAAAAACTCGTAATTTCAAGGTCGATGCGAGACCCCTAAATATTGATCAATTTTTGTAAAAATGGTACCAATGTGCTAGTATAGTGCCAAATAATGGGAAAAACTACGATAACCTATACTTTTAAAAAAAAATGTAAAGTGGGCCACCCTAATATACATGCAACTTCAAGCATCCACTTCTTCTTTTAAGAAAGAATCACTCAACAGATTTCATCAACAGACACATACATTCCTTGCAAACAGATTGGATTCCTTCAAAACCCGAAACCTTCCAGACCTACCTGTAGGACACATAACATTTAGTCAATTATAACTACAGGTATTGACTTCACTGGCGTGGTGAATCCAAGTTTTAAAGACCAACTGGATTCAGAGGAATGCAAAAAATGTATATATATATTATACACACACTGTACTCTTTACATGTGTGTCAAACACAACAACCTGTCTGAACATAACCAAGGATCGGAGAGTAAAAGCTTTTATTGCTGCGCTCTGGTTCTGTGCACATAATTTTGTGCCAAAAATTATATGGTTAGACAGTGGCACATACAAACTACTCTACTCTAAAGGGTTTTATGGCCTACTTTGGCCATAACCCAAACTACTCTAAAGGGTCTTTATGGCCTACTTTGGCCATAGCCCAAACTATTCAACAAGGGGCTGATGGCCTACCTTGGCCTTAGCCCAAACTATTCAACAAGGGGTTGATGGCCTACCTTGGCCATAGCCCAAACTATTCAACAAGGCCCTTATAGCCTATCTTTGCCATAGGGCAAACTTACAAGGGTCTTATGGCCTATCTTGGCCATAGGGCAAACTATTACAAGAGTCTTGTGGCCTGCCTTGGCCAGAGACCAAACTATTACAAGGGTCTTGTGGCCTCCCTTGGCCAGAGACTAAACTATTACAAGGGTCTTGTGTCCTACCTTGACCATGGGCCAAACAACAAGGGTCTTATGGCCTACATTGGCCATGGGCCAAACAACAAGGGTATTATGGCCTTCCTTGGCCATGGGCCAAACAACAACGGTCTTATGGCCTCCCTTGGCCATGGGCCAAACAACAACGGTCTTATGGCCTCCCTTGGCCATGGGCCAAACAACAAGGGTCTTATGGCCTCCCTTGGCCGTGAGCCAAACAACAACGGTCTTATGGCCTCCCTTGGCCAGAGACCAAACAACACAAAAACAGTACAGGATTCGAAGCCCCAAGCCCTCCAGATTTACCTGTGGAGGAATAATATTTACTCTACTAAAACTACTGGTATTGACTAGTCTGAAGTGGTAGGAGGTTTGAATACAGTACAAACTCTTTTAACCAAACAACAACATGGAAGTACAGTACATTTCAATTAACTCACCAACGTAGAAGTCACTTTAAAACATAAATCGTTAATAAAACAAAACATGACAAAACTCCAAAACAACATTAGTAAACCAGCATTTAAAAACTAGTGACTTATAAAACTTACACAAATAATGAGCAAAGTTAAAATGCATAATAACTTTACTTTAATTCCATCAATTTCCTATACCTACTGGAAGTCAAACTGATTGACATAACTTTAACTAAACTTGAGAAGTTGGCCTCTTGAATTTTTATATTTAAATAGTTCTTGAGTAACCTTTCTCTTTCTAAATTCCTACTTCATTCCTTTTAACCCATTTCACATGGTTTAAAACACAGTTTGTCAAAAAATTTAATCTATAACAAATTTTTTTCCGGCCCCCCACCAGTATATGGAAAAACTATATATGCTTACAACATGGTATCGTATGTGGTACCTTTACTTCTTAATTAAATATAAATTATTAATTAATTGAATTAAATATCCACAAAATTGCCTCGGGATTGGCGACATACCCTATTGGGAATGAAAATAATTGCCATACATACATCGAACCCAATATGGAGGCATTGGGCCCACCCAACAACAAGAAAAATTTATTATTTCGTATTCAAAATATTCCACTGCTGACTCATGAAAATTACTTCAAGAGAAGAGTCAACGAACTTTGCAAATTCAGCAAATAATAAAATACGAAGATATATATTATATTAAAGCGGCTCGCTCGGAGCTTGCTTATGTTACAGCGATGCTTAAGCAAGGAAGATGTACTTTATCTTCCTATAAGTTCTGAGTGAAATCCTCCTAATATAAAACTCAATAACTATAAAAAGGATAGGCCTATTCCTTCAGGTATTTAAATATAGTGACTTCCTATATTAATTACATAAAAGCAACTCGTTGTGTAACTCCACCGTACCGCGGGATACATCGAAAAACATCGTGGCGTCCTACAAACAGAAACGAGGCTCAACGAAATAATAAGGTAAGGCAATTTCTTTTTTTACCATTAAGCAGCCCAAATACTGAAGGCAAATAAATATAAAGAGGTCCTTTGAAAACATACACATACATAACTCTCTAACGAAAAAACGTAGGGCTTTTGTCGTTAACTCTCCACTGTAATCTGCTGGAAATTTCCAACGGATGAGGGTATCAGGCAATCAACCCATAGCACCTATAGTTTTTCATACTTTCTTTTAATTCTTTTAGTTGTATGGGATATATGGAATCCGGCCCCGGTGATTTACGCATTTTCATTTTATCAATATAGCGCATTACTTCCCTTTCACTAACCACAATATTATCGAAAGTATTACCATTACCAAAAGGAATTATGTCTATGACCGTAGAGATATTCGTTACATCTTCTATAGTGAAACCTGACGTAAAAATTCGTTTAGCAAGGTAGCCATTTGCTTGTTTTCAGAAACTAGCTCTCCGTTAAAATTTTTAACGGCCCCCAAGACACTTCTTAATGGATTCCTATTGTTGACGTATTGAAAGAATCGCTTGGGGCTTTCTTCGCCGTCACGAGCTATGGAGATTTCAAATTCACGCTTGGACTTTTTTATTACACTTTTCGCTTCACGCCTTAGAGACATGTAGCTGTTTCGTAACCACAAATTGTCTTTATCGCACTTATGTAGCCTATGAGCCCTATCCCTACTCTTCTTAATATCTCCTACTCTCGAAGTAAACCACAAAGCCTTAATTTTACTACCTTAAACTATACCCAATCTATCAACATATGCGTCTAATCGATTTTTAAACATGTTTATAGACGTGCTGCTAATTACTTCTACCAGCAAACTATTCCACCTATTTACTATTCTATGCGTAAAAAAGTTTCTGGCAACTGCTCTCTCGAACCTTCTACTTCTCAACTTACACCCGTTATTTCTAGTCTTATGATATTGAAATGTTTCTTTCGAAATATACTATATATGTATTTATATTTATTTATAAATAATAAATAAATAATATATATATATATATATATATATATATATATATATATATATGGGAATGAACTCAGAATGGTCCCCTAAGGTTTTTTATGATACACACAGACCGTGCATGGAACACGGAACTCTTCTGGGATAATTAAATCCACTATAGTCCGAATAAGTAATGGTAAATGACAAATACCAGAGTTTTTCTTTTTCATGATGCTAGCCCGACGTGGGCAACGGGTCACTCGCAAAGAGGTCCCATAAATGTAGCTTCCCTCACCACCTATCTGCAAAGCAGACAGGATCCAGCTTTGGGACATGGATCTAGGGTTTAAAGCAGCCTATGTGTATCATAAAAAAACCTCAGGGGACCATTCTGAGTTCATTCCCATCTTGAAACGGACATGTTATGTGCCTTGAAAAGTGGACGCTCAATTCTGCTAGTTGAGGTTTAATTTTTGGTTTTTGGCTAAAAATATAATAGTTACCCCGTTTTCTTTGGTGTATTCAATCTGACGTGAAGGGAGCGAGTCTTTTGCTTACATTGAGGTTCTAAATGTAGCAGGGCTAGGCTGCTTTAAACCCTAGATCCATGTCCCAAAGCTGGATCCTGTCTGCTTTGCAGATAGCTGGTGAGGGAAGCTATATTTATGGGACCTCTTTGCGAGTGACCCATTGCCCAAGTCGGGCTAGCATCATGAAAAAGAAAAACTATGGTATTTGTCATTTACCATTACTTATTCGGACTATAGTGGATTTAATTATCCCAGAAGAGTTCCATGTTCCACGCACGGTAGTGTGTATCACATATATATATATATATATATATATATATATATATATATATATATATATATATATATATATATAATATATATACAGGGGGGTGGGCGGAAAGTAGCTCCCTATTTTGGATTGGTAAAAAAATACATATATTATCCATTATTTCAGAAGAAATAATATGAAAAGGTAGGCATACATGGTAGGTTTTCTCTAAAATTCAATGTGGGCTCCAACTCTTTCCACCAGCTTCTGGAGCCGCCCAGGAATGGCGTCCACTGACTTTAGCAGGAACTCCGGCGGGATGGAGGACATGACTTCCCGAATTCGGTCTTCCAGTTCTTCCAATGTCCTCGGTTTGGTGCGGTAGACTTCTTCTTTTACCCACCCCCAAAGAAAGAAGTCGCACGGTTACCGCTGAAAAAGGCAGAATCGGTTCAGTGTAACGGTGTGGTGTGGTATGACCTCAGATCAGGTTGTGGGCCCGTTCCTTCTGCGCAACACCATGAATGCTGAGCGGTACCTTGCTATGTTGCGAAACGAGGTCTGGCTGGTTGTCAGCACATGGGGAGAACATCGACGATCTGATATTTATGCAAGATGGCGCCCCTCCGCACTTCGCTCTTGTTGTCCGTGAGTGGCTGGATGCCCACTTCCCTGGGCGTTGGATGGGTCGTCGTGGTCCACATCAATGGCCAGCCAGGAGCCCCGACTTGACACCGTGCGACTTCTTTCTTTGGGGGTGGGTAAAGGAAGAAGTCTACCGCACCAAACCGAGGACATTGGAAGAACTGGAGGACCGAATTCGGGAAGTCATGTCCTCCATCCCGCCGGAGTTCCTGCTAAAGTCAGTGGACGCCATTCCTGGGCGGCTCCAGAAGCTGGTGGAAAGAGTTGGAGCCCACATTGAATTTCAGAGAAAACCTACCATGTATGCCTACCTTTTCATATTTTTCTTCTGAAATAAATGGATAATATACGTATTTTTTTAACAATCCAAAATAGGGAGCTACTTTCCGCCCACCCTGTATATAATATATATTTTATATATATACACATTATATATGTATATATATATATATAGAGTATCTATATATACATATATATATATATACACACTTTACTTTATTTTTGTTACGTTTTTTGAGTTTGAACGACGCGACGGTTCAGGATCGAACTGCGGTCGACCCCGCTGCAGCATCCCGCCTCATTTGCTGGATTTGGTGAAGGAGGGAATTGCTCTCTGATCTCCTGCCCTCGTAGCCAGCCACGCTGGTTCTTGAAGTAATTCAGGTCGATGTGCTGGAGATTCCTCACTTCTTTTGGAAGGACATTGAAAAGCTTTGAGCCCCGTATTCTGAGGGTATTTTCCATCCTCGTTTTCATGGCCCTTTGTCCCACCGCAGCTGGGACCGTACAAAATCTTCCTCTTCTCTCATTCCAGTTTGTTTCTATTTCATTTCTGAGGTTAGGGACAGAGCCCTCAAGTATTTTCCATATGTATATTATTCGGTACCGTTCACGCCTTCTTTCAAGAGAGTAGAGTTTCAGGGATTGTAGTCGAGACCAGTAGTCTTCACCTTCCGTTTCCTCTATGTTAGACGTAAAAGTCCTTTGTATAGCTTCAATGCTCACAATGTCTCTTTTTTTGTGTGGGCTTGTGAGTACTGAGCAATACTCAATTAATTATTGGTAGGACTAGACTCTTCCATAATTTAAGCATGACGTTTGCTTTTCTGCTGCGGAAACTCCTCCAGATGATTCCCATTATTTTTCTAGCCGTTGTGATTTTGATTTTATAGTGCTCTCTGAATTCTGCATCCGACGACATTATTACTCCAAAATCCCTGACTTGTGGATTTGGTGTTATCTCTTTGGCTTGCGGAGTTTTGTAACCTTTTTTCTGTAGCTCTTTGTTATTACCATATCTTAGAAGTTGGAATTTTTCTTCGTTGAACTTCATATTGTTGTCTTCTTTCCACTGGAATAATGTTTCAGTGTCGTTTTGTAAGTTTCTTATGTCATCTTCGTTCAATATTTCCTTACATATCTTTGTGTCTTCTGCGAAGCATGATACAGTACTGTCTTTAATATCTGGAAGAACATCTGCAATCATTATTATGAGCAGCAAGGGAGCTAATACTGTCCCTTTTGGGACAGAGCTCACGACTTCCGAGACTTCCGATTTAACTCCGTTTACCACCACTCTTTGCGTTCTTTGAGTCAAGAAATTAAATATCCACCTTCCTAGCTTTCCAGTAATTCCTGTATCCTTAAGTTTGTGTGCTATGATTCCATGGTCACATTTATCGAAGACTTTAGCAAAGTCAGTATATATTGCATCAATGTTTTGTCCTCGACACATTGTTCCTAATATTTTCTCCTGGTGGTCTAGTAGCTGAGACAGGGATGATCTACCCGCCCTGAAGCCATGTTGATTTGGGTTGTATAAATCTTTTTCTTGTAGGTAGTAGGTAGTTTTGCCTCAAATTATGCGTTCAAAACACTTTATAAGGTGTGAGGTGAGAGCCACTGGCCGATAATTTTTGGGCATTGCTCTGTTACCACCTTTAAATAGGGGGGCAATGTTCGCGTTCTTATATATATATATATATCTATATATATATATATATATATATACTGATATATATATATATATATATAATATATATATATATATATATATATATATATATTATATATATATATATATATATAAAATACGTAGACAGAGATTGCTTTTTCGAAATATCTCATGGTAATAAGACTAGAAATAACCGGAGTAAGTTGACTAGTAGAAGGTTCGAGACACCAGTTGCCAAAAACTTTTTTACGCATAGAATAGTAAATAGCTCGAATAGTTTGCCGGTAGAAGTAATTATATACACAAAATATGTAGTTTTGAAGAAGTTTTGAAGTAAAGCACAGAATTCCAGAACCGATAGACTCGACTGTAGCAGAACTTAAATTCAACGATTTCAAACTTCTTGTTGCGGTTATGTATAGGCCCCCTAATCAAACAGCTGATAAGGACGAAGCGTTATATCGTGAACTAAAGAGAATAATTAGTAGTGAGCAAGCCTTAGTTATGGGTGACTTTAAGTGAGCCAACGTGAATCACGATACAATGCAGGGTGACGCGGAAAGTAATCGTTTAGTGAATTTTCTCGAGGATAGCTTTCTTGTTCAAAAGGTTGGGGAACCTATGAGGTTGGACAGTATTTTAGATTTAGTAATAACTACGGATGATAGGCTAATCACGGATCTTCATGTAATAGAACCGTTAAGCAATAGCGATCTCAATATGGTAGAGTTTGTCCTCTCAGTAAGTCACTCGAAACCAGCTAACTCGACTAAAATTCCTAACTTCCAGCACGCAGACTTTTGTAAATTTTGAAATGAATTGTCACACGTCAATTGGGAAAACGAAGTGGGGATCTTCAACGCAAAACTAATGTGGGAATCGTTTGAAACAGTATTTAGGACTACAAATGAGGAATGTGTACCTACAAAATTAAGTGTGCGAAAGTAAACAACAAGCCCTTGTGGTTTACCTCAGAGTGGGTGATATTATAAAGAGTAGAGATAGGGCTTATAGGCTACATAAGTGCGATAAAGACAATTTGTGGTTACGAAACAACTACGTATCTCTAAGGCGTGAAGCGAAAAGTGTAATGAAAAAAGTCGCTCGTGACGGCAAAGAAAACCCCAAGCGATTCTTTCAATACGTCAACAATAGGAATCCATTAAAAGGTGTCTTGGGGGCCGTTGAAAAATTTTAACGGAGAGCTAGTTTCTGAAAACAAGCAAATGGCTACCTTGCAAAACGAATTTTTTACGTCACTTTTTACTATAGAAGTTGTAACGAATATCCCTGTCGTCTGAGCCATATAGGTTGCCAACTCCATGAAGTTTGAAAAAAGGACAAGAACATCAATTCCAATATACTGTCTACAGGGTCAGGGAAAGAAGTAAAATTTTATTTATAATTTATGACAGTTTATACTGCATACTCTTTTATTGCATATTTTCTTAAAGGAAATATTTTTATTGATATACAGATATTGAACCATTGAGTCATGCATTGACAAAATTTATGGTAAATTAATATTTATTTATTGTTAAATTTATACTTTTCTTGATTTTTTGCAGATTTCAGTATAAGAGTATAATTTTTTATTTTTTTCGCAAAACCCAAACAATTATCCTTTAAATTGAAATAAACAAAAAGCTCACTTTCTACTAGTTCAACCGAACATCGGTTTCTATCATCACGCGATTGAGCGTTCATCACACTGAAAATTCTTTCGCAATATGCAGATGTTCCAGAAATAGATAAAACAAAAGATACTACTTTGAAAATATTCACAAATTTGAAATCACTATGTTTCAATAGCAGGTGTCATTTGCTGCCTGTGTTTGTACACTTCAAATTTATATAAGGTGAGGAAATTACTATGATTATTGCGTAAATAACGTACCTACACTATTTGTTGACACTTAACACTTTCGGAACTTTCTCGCCTCAGGGAATTCTGGAGACTGGAGAAGAACTGAACGAATCGAGATGGGTTCTGCAATCTACATAGAAGTTATTGCCAAGTTTTATTTAAGAAACGCAATCCTACAGGCCCGCTACACGGAACGTTAATATTGAGGTGAAGAAAAGAACTTATAAAATGTTATTCGACTTAAGACTGTAGTTATTTCCTTTTAAACAAAAGTTTTATTACAAAACTGTTGTTTGGAACAAGATTGTTATCAGAAAAGGACAAATGGCGTCCTTTCCGAACTCAGTAAAGGACAAGGACAAAAATCTACAAAAAAGGATTGTCCTTTTCAAAAAAGGACGGTTGGCAACCCTATATCCATGATACATTTTGATAATGGTAATACTTTAGATAATATTGTGGTTAGTGAAAGGGAGGTAATGCGCTATATTGATAAAATGAAAATGCGTAAATCACCGGAGCCGGATTCCATATATCCCATGCAACTAAAAGAATTAAATGAATGCATTGTTGTGCCGCTAACAAAGATTTTTAATGCGTCTATTTCTGAGGGGTGCGTACCAGATAATTTCAAGTTAGCAAATGTAACATCTATCTTTAAGAAAGGCGATAAAGGTGCGGCGGGAAATTATAGGCCAATCAGTTTAACGTCTGTTGTAGGCAAGCTACTGGAATCAATAATTAGGGATCGCATAGTCGAGCACTTAAAATTGCATAACTTGATTAGAAATACGCAGCACGGTTTTAGGCGACAAAAAATCTTGCTTCACTAATCTTTTAGAATTTTTTCAAAGCGTGGTTGAAGTTTACGATAGTCATCGGACGGTTGATGTAGAGTATTTAGATTTTCAAAAAGCTTTTGACGCCGTACCGCACAAAAGACTCATTGAAAAAACTAAGGCGCATGGAATCAGGGGTGTAGTAATAAATGGAAGAGAAGAGTGGTTGCGAGGTAGGAAAAAGGGTGGTCGTTGGTGGAGTGGAGGATTGTTGGGCTAATGTAGCGAGCGGGGTTCCTCAGGATTGTATATTGGGAACCTTGCTTTTTCTTATATATATATTAACGATTTAGATGTCAGTAGTATGACCGCAAAATGGGAGAGTGCAATGCAATTGCAAATGTTGCATTGTGTTGCAAGAGTGCCAAGGCACCCCATAATGCCAACCCCCCACCCCTTGTTGCAAGGACCCCATAGTGCCAACCACCCCTTGTTGCAAGGAACCCCATAGTGCCAACCCCCACCCTCCTTGTTGCAAGGCACCCCCAAAATGGGGTTGCAACAAGGGGTATGCAACTTGGAGTTATCCCCCAAGCTGCAACGAAACCTCCAAAGGGGGAGACCTAACGTAAGAGAGAGGAGGAGAGGTGTTCGCTCGGCAGCTGCCAAGCGCATATGAAGACTTCAGCCGAGCCGCCTTATAGGACCCCGAATCAGCCAGTTGGTTTAATCAGCCAGTGCCTCCGTGCACCATCAGCCAGTTGGCTTAACCAGCCAGTCCACGGGCACCATCAGCCAGTTGGCACAGTGTACACACCCACACAGTGTACATACCAATTACGTTTATGTGAGTCGCGCGCGTTAAAAAGAGGTGGGTTCGAGACCCGACATGGCCTTCCACGGTTGCTTGCCAGGGTGCCCTAATGATCAGAAAAAAGAAAAAAGAAAAAATTGGGTTCGAGTCCCGACGCGGCTTCCACGGTTGCTACCCAGGGTGCCCTAATGATCAGAAAAAGAAAAAAATTGGGCTCGAGACCCAGCGCGGTTGATAGTCAGGGTGACCTAATGATCCATGTTAAACTCTAAGGTGGAGTGTAAACAACTTTCAACGGTTCGTAGGGGCAGGCCCCCGTTATTGCAACACTCAGCGACGTTAAACTGTAAAGTGGAGGCGGTTTCGATACCCGGCGCGGCTGATAGCCAGGGGGACCTAATGATCCGTAGGTCTAAGGTGGGGCGTAAAACTTCGTACAATTCTGACGGGGTAGAAAAATGCAGGACCCCATTATAGCAACACTCGATGGACCCCGTTATTGCAACACTCGATCATGCTGTTTATTTCCCTCATATATACACTTACTCGTTTTAAAGTAGGCCTAAGGTGGGGCGTAAAGCTTCGATCAATTCGTCCGGAAAGCAAAGGTGAGTCTATATATGTAAATTTCCGGAAATAAGTTCATCTAAAAATTCGTATAAGCACTTCCCCGTCATTGCAACACTCGATCATGATGTTTATTTCTCTCTCTCTCCACCAGTTAGCGTATCTGGTTGAGTTGCCAGTTTGTACTATTTATTTAATTAAAGCATATATTGTGACATAATCCGCTTTGGAAACCAACCAATTCATATAATTAAATACCGCGTACAAACAAAAAGGAATAAATAAAACCCCAATACATCATTCTGTTTATTTAGGCGAATTAATGTAAATAAATATACATTTATATTAAACGATTAAATATATTGAAAATAATAATATACATTTCTATACTAGCCATTTGGTCTAATTAAATAATAATTTCACATCAATTATATTTCCAAAAAATAATTTCACGGCAATTAAAACACTTCTGAATCCAAGCTTCCATGTAATTTATCCACTTGAATTCAATTAATTTCAATATCCTTGCTTATAAATAACGTTTATAAATTTCCAAAAAATAATTTCACATCAATTAAATTTCCCAAAAATAATTTCACCAATTAAATTTCCAAAAAATAATTTCACATCAATTAAATTTCCAAAAACTAATTTCACATCAATTAAATTTCCAGAAACTAATTTCACATCAATTAAATTTCCAAAAAATAATTTCACATCAATTAAATTTCCAAAAAATAATTTCACATCAATTAAATTTCCAAAAAATAATTTTACATCAATTAAATTTCCAAAAAATAATTTCACATCAATTAAATTTCCAACAAATAATTTCACGGCTATTAAAACACTTCAGAATCCAAGTTCCCATGTAATTTATCCACTTCAATTCACTTAATTTCAATATCCTTGCTTAATAATTTCACATCAATTAAATTTCCAAAAAATAATTTCACATCAATTAAACTTCCAAAAATTAATTTAGCGGCAATTAAAACACTTCAGAGCCCATGCTTCAATTATATGAAGTACTTATTTCGACGCATCCCGAATCTATGTCAATGTTTATTTATTCCAGTATCAAAGCGAAAAGGAAATGACTTTCGAATTCTGACTCAGATAAATTTTGAGTCAAAGCGGTTTGAAAAAAAAAAAAAAATTGCCCGCGAAAACGCTCGCTGAGGCGAAATTTGATGGGCGCCATCTTCAAAGACTGTTACAATGACTTGATAAGGAATTGAGTTTGCATGCAAATGCCACCAAAATGTAGTAATTAAGCCCTTCTCATGTTGCTTTTTATACTATTTTCCCTATGTTTATTCCATTTCTCTCTATCGTTCATCATTCTATTTACACACGCTTCGCTGTACTTTATAAATACGTGGCCGAGTGGTAACCGTTATAATTTGAAACGGGCATGGGCGGAATAATATTCAACCGCTTAACATTCTACTGACTTCATTTATACCGAGAGCACTTTTAGATAAAACGGGTAATGGGAGGGGTAGTAACGTAGCACTATTTTAAATTTACAACCACACATACAAATCACCTTCTCAGCTCCACGACTTCTTAATTCCAAGGCCGACCGATGACTGAAAGGATATTTCTACCCAAACAAACGTTTTCACGAGGTAAACACAATGCGGCTAATTCTGCGTATTGTTAAAAGCGTAGAAGCTTGGAACCTATCCATAAATAAAGAATTATGAATTGCTTCCATATATATATATTTTTGTTATAAATATATATATGTAAGATCTACTAAGTTAAATATTTTGGGGGTAAAAATTCAAAAATTAACTAGTTGAAGTGAATGAACATTTTTGTGGGAATTCGGCCATTTTCCCGAAACGGAAAACTACCGATACGAAAACCGTCGACGGAAGATCACCGAAATGAAAACCGTCGAAATCTAATTTAAACTCATTCTTAGCCTAGTCAAGCTCTTAGCCCAGTTACGCCTAACTTAACTCAGTTAAATATAACTTCATACGAGTAAATTTAACCTAATTACCTCTACCATAAACGTAGTATTCGGACCTTTTAAGTTAGGCGAGATTAAGGTTTGATAATTATCAGTTCCGAGAAAAAACAAATTTCCTGTAAAGATATCCTTTGAACGAAATAATAAAACATGATATTTTCCTACTTTCATATATGCAGTTTTAAGAGAATCAGATGTCGTCTATTTGAACGAAAGCAGCTTTTAACAGACATAAAGTTTTTCTTATTAAACAACTTGAATCAAACATGATATTTTCCTATCTTCCATAGTTTTAATAGAGTCATATGTTCCCAAAACCTTTCATTTCTTTTAATGTGGATCAATCTCTTTCTTTTAATATCGTTCAATTTTTTCGTTTCTCTTAATATCGTTTATTCCTCAATTTCAATTTCTCGTTTCTCTTAACATCGATCATTCCTCTTGATAATTGCCTTTCTCGTAATAGAAGTGTATTAACTCAATATCTTTGGCAATATTTTTCAACCCCTTTCTCGTAATATTGTACGTATTAATAAAATATCTTTCATAATAAACTCCTTTCTCGTAACATTATTAAATACTTGTTTCATCTTAGTAAAGTTTACCCAAAGTAAATAACGTTTTCTTTACAGAAAAAATCGAATTTATTGCTTAACTTAACCGTTTTTCTCCTTTACAGTGCATATCAAATTTCCAGCATGGAATTGTTTTGCAAATAATAAAAAGTTTAATTTTAAATATTTGTTTAATTAAACATTTTTATTTATTTATTTATTTTATTATTTTTATTGTTAATATATATATATATATATATTTTATATATTTTTGGGTAAACTACAAAAATTAACTCCTGACCTTTTAAACTAGGTTAGATTAAGTTTTGATATTTTTATGTTCCGAGAAAAAAAATGAATTTCCTTTTCTCTACTTTTGTGCCCATATATATATATATATATATATATATATATATATAATGCTTAACCTCCTCCGCAACATCTAAGTATGACGGAGGGGACCTAGAGCTTTACATGGGGTCCGAAATACAAGGAGCAGCACTCAATATTTGTAATATTTTGTAAATGGCCCACTTAGGAGTGTGACGTGTTAGAAATGGCTTCTGTAGAAAAATTCAGGTTCACGAGCCCATCCAAATGTATTATATCTGGACCTACAGGATGTGGTAAAACTGTGTTTATGCTTAAAATCATTAAAGTAAAGGGAGAGATGTTCTCAAAATTGCTGCATAAAGTTATATGGTGCTATTCGACGTATCAATCAGTGTTCAAAGAGTACCAAGAGGAAATCCTGTTCCACAAGGGCGTCTATGACGTTAATTCGTCAAAGGGAAATGAACATACAGTCATTGTAATTGACAATCTCATGTTGGAAATGGATAAAACGTTTGCCGAGACATTTACAGTGTTCTCCCACCACCTTAACATAAGGGTGTTCTTCATCAATCAGAATCTATTTTTCAAAAATAGATACATGCGCGATGTGTCGCTAAACACACAATATCTAGTCTTATTCGCGCAATGTAGAGATGTATCACAAATTAGGGTATTAGTGAACCAAATGTTCCCGAATCAGCCTAAGGAATTTTTGGAGGTTTATAAAGAGGCCACAAGCCAGCGTTATGGATATTTGCTTTGTGACCTTCACCCGCGAAACACGTTTAGGGTGCTTCTAATAACGAATATCAACGATTGCCCCGGACGCTGCAACAGATGTTTGTTACAAATATCGACTCTGACTTTTTCAAATGCATCTGTGAAGTCTGTCTTAATGTTATAAAATGTAATGTGCCAATGAAACCCCCTCAGAAGACTCGCTTACGCCGTTACAAGAACATAATACGAGCGCTCGCTCATAAAAGTGAAACTATGGGTAAGAAAAAGCGCATTATTGTACAAAGAGGAGGATCGTTCCTGCCCATCTTATTTTCAGTTTTGCGTCCTTTACTGACTAGATTAATATAATGAAGAAAGTGGTTGTGATTCCGCTCGAGGTGTATGCTTCTTTGGAAAGTTGAAAGACTCCAGACACGGCTCTAGAGCCCCGTAAAAGTAGGCTTAAAAGAATGGAAAACGAGTTGCCGGCCCTATTAAACAGTGAAAAGTCACCTGATGAGAAAAGGATCTTGTATCAAGAGGCTTTGCAGAAATTTCTTCATGAGTACGAGGATGGCCAACCAAAGAACAACGGAACACAACACATCGGACATGTGCTAAAAAACAGCCTCCCACATACATTGAGAAATAAAGGTTAAAGTCTTTATAATCTATTGAGTGAGGATCCCATTATACAGAGGATCGATACAGCCGAGGTCATTGTTGAAGGAACAAGGGTACAAGGATCCAATATCGTTGATATTGTTCATGATCTGGGGAGAAAGTGGGGCAGACCCTCGCCAACAGGCTGGAAGCATATTAAAGCAAGACTACAACAAATAAATGTCACCAAAACATTGATAGGTAATCTGAATAGGTTAAAAGACTTGGATCAAGTCTCGCATGTGTCACAACTGAGTACACCATCGCCTCCAGCAGAAGCAGCGCCTCTGAAGAGGAAAAAAAGAGGACAAACGGTCAGCCTTATACATGTGTCTCTAAAATACGCAAATGGCTAGCATAAGTAGACGCTATTGTGACATTTCTAGCCCCGCCTCCTATGGTGGCGTTAATAGACTGTACAGAGGTGCTTACAGTATAAGGAAAAAAGATGATGAGAGATTTTTGCGGGAACAGGATGCTTATACATAAACCGGTGAGAAAAGGGTTTAAAACGGCCAAGACAACAGCTGCATCTACTGACTCTATTTGGCAGGCGGACTTAACAGACATGCAAAGATATTCAGTGTATAACGATGGCTACCGCTACATCCTATTCATAATAGATGTATTCTCTAGATACCTGTGGTTAATTCCCCTGAAAAATAATTCGCCTGAAACAGTTGCTAAAGCGACCAAAACGTTGATGTTGAAAGAAAACAGGATTCCTTGCTATTTTTGTACGGATATGGGGAAGGAATTTATAGGACGCGCTTTTCAGAACATGCTGTCAGAGTTTAATATCAGTTACTACACTACCAATTCTATACATAAGGCTTCTTTAGCTGAAAGAGTTCAACGCACCATAAAGGAACGCAGGCACCGCTATTTTACGCATAAAACACATACAGATATATAAACATTCTCGGGTCATTGACTTCATCATACAACCGTTCACACCATCGTACGATTGGTAGAACGCCTAACTAAGTTTTCGAAAGAGGTACTCCTCCAGAGGTGAGAAGAGATGGAACCCCACCACCACCACACTCTGCGCTTTTCAAAATCAATGGTTATGTAAGGTTGTCGCGTTCGGGAAATAAATTCGCGAAGTGATTTGAGCAAGGATGGACACGTGAGATTTTTAAAGTTAGGGCTAAGAGACCTAAAGGTGAGATAATGATCTATTACATTGAAGATTTGAATGGGGAAGAAATCTCAGGAGGCTTTTACCGCGAGAAGTTGCAGAAAGTGGCATTTAATATAGGAAAAAATGTGTTAAAATTGAGAAAATTATAGGAAGCAAAGGTTCAGGAAAGAGAAAAATGTACCTGGTGAAATGGCTTGGGTACCCACAAAGCTTCAACACCTATATAAGAGCTGATGCAACAATGAAGCTTAAATAGTATGCAGCATGGCTCCCAACCATTTCTACGTCACACTCCCATCTTCCTCATCCCTGTCTGTACACCCTAAC
Source organism: Bathynomus jamesi (assembly GCA_023014485.1). NCBI lineage: Eukaryota > Metazoa > Arthropoda > Malacostraca > Isopoda > Cirolanidae > Bathynomus > Bathynomus jamesi. The sequence goes on from JAJOZX010003835.1 coordinate 255,288, forward strand.
AACACCCTCGCCAACTTTGTGACAGAACTCCCCGGGCCCATTGAATTGGAGCGTGATTCGTATGAGGTGGGGTTATGTGAACTCCAGTTCGCCACCAAATTTTTAACTCTTGAAAATTAACAAATCATATTTCTGATCATTAGATGATTCGATGAGTGCGAAAAATTAGGCATAACCTTAGACAATACTATGCGCTCAGTCCTGTTCGGTGAGGAACGGTACTATAGCACAAATTTGTCGCTAGGAATCTGGCATTATGATACAGCCATGGACATTGTGACGGGGTTAAACAAGAGCCTTGAAACATACGATTTACTTTTTGAAGTCGTAAACATAGACACGCCTGCATGCACAATGAAGTTAAAGTCAACGCTTAGTAGAAATATTAAAGATAAAGAGCTGTTGACAATTGTGGCTGAGGGCCGATATAGCGCAGCTCTCCAAAGAAATACCTTTCATGAGGCACAGCATGACTTGTCCAGCTTAATGTATCAAATGAAGATGGAGAAGTTGGGTGAATACTCTCCGGCCCCAGACATGTGCTATATTTAGAGCAATATCGTAGAACACCAATTTGTTGGGGACACCCAGGCGCGCCTGCTGCGCATTGCGCACATCCCCAACCTTAGAGGGAAAAGTTTGAGCATTACATATGAGAAGCCCCATTATGTGAATGTTGCGACTAATCTATTAACAAACATCTCGATATATATAAGAACGATTGAGGGAAAAAATTTCCCATTCGGTGATGGGAGCTTAACAGTGAAACTACACTTTCGTCGTTTATAATGACTCGAAGACCTTCACAGTCTACCGAGGGTGAGTACCAGCGTGGGAGTGGACTTGGGTCCATTTTTTCATCCATACTACGCACCGCTGTCTCACTGTTGAAGAGGGGTGCCAGGTACCTAGGACGGAAGGCGTTACAAACAGGTTTTAACGAGGCAGAAGACATAATGGATGGCACTAAACCTAAAGAAGCTCTAAAAAAACATTTAAAACGTACACGGGATGAAATCATCAAAGATGCAAAGACAAAAATGCGTGGTGGCGGGAAGAAGAGATCTGCCAGGAAGAAGGGGTTACCATCACGTGGCGCTAAACGTAAGAGGAAATCAAAAAGGAAGTGTTCTAAGCGTATGAAACCTATGGCTGATCATTTTTTTAACTGATATAAGCTGAGGACACTACCCTCACATATCATAGGTTGACTAATACTTGTCGAGGGAGGTGGCACTATTTTTGACTCGTCATGGCAAGCTTCATCCATCCGTGTAGTTCACAATGCTGTAAATCGGAACTGTCCCCACTCAGATCTCTATTGAGCATAGCGACTTTATTACAATTAACCCATTAAACACAATTAGTTCACCCAGTGCCCCTATAGAATTCGTGATACCCAGCTCAGGCCCTACTTTTTTGACCCGAGCTGCATGCACATATACGCTAAACTGCGTATAGCCCATTCTGATGGAACGGACTGCGATGATAGTTACTCGGCCTACCCTGAAACCAACTTTATACACTCCATATTCAGCCAGTGTGAAGTGTATTTAAACCAGGTTAACATCTCGGCAGGTACGGGGTACTACCACCTATGAACCTATCTGGAAAATGTCCTCAACTTTTCAAAAGAAGCGAAGGACACCTTTTTATCAGCCGAGGGGTATTACCACACTAAAGATGAAAATGGAATAAAGGATAAGTTTAAAAATTCTAAAAAAAAATATATGAATGTTTTGGACGTCTGCATACAGACTTCACATTCCAGGAGAAGTTGCTAATGAACGGGGTGGATATGAAGTTGAAGCTCACCCGCACGATTCCTGAGATCTGCATAAATCTAGGGTCTGACCAAGAAGAAGGCGCGAAACCCGTTGTGATACACATCATGGAAACGTATTTGCTTATACGCCGTGTGAAATTAAGTTCCCCGAAACAAATAGAAATTGAGAAAGACTTAATACACGCCACAGTAAAATACACAATTAACAGGGTACAGATCAAACTATACACGGTCCCCTCAGGGATGGCATCGAAGCAACTAGAAAACGTGGCCCTTGGAGTTCTACCTAAAAGGATATTAATTTGAATGCAGGACCACGCATCGACGAATGGAAAATATAAAAAGAGTGCCTTTAAATTCGAGAATTTCGGCCTTAAAAATATTACTCTATAGGTAAATGACATCGCTCTGGGAGGGAGCATGATTACGGACTACTCATCAGACGCTGTGTTCCCGCTCTGCGCGAGAGCATATAGTAGTCTGGCTCATAATACAGGCGCCTGTGACGAACTTGGTTTTGGTGTAACGCAAAAAGAATTTGTTGAAGAATTTAACATTTATTCATTTGATATTACGCATTTATGTCCACAGCAGAGTGGGAATATCTCAGTCAGGTTGGAATTTTCCAAGCCTATAGATGCGCCTATACTGTAAACGTACTCGTGTACCTCGAATCACAGGCACTAATAGAAGTTGATCGTTTCAGGAACGTGGTCACAGACTTTTAAAATGGATGCGAATACACTCCAGAGAGTAATGAAAAGTGACCGTTTCACACGCTCAAAATTTATCGGTGTTTGCGAAAAATGAAATATTGAATCTACCAAGTACGAGAAACTGGTACGGGATTATCGTTAACACCGACATTGTGGGGGTGAGGGGATTCATTGGTTTGCAATCTATTTTAAAAATAGGGAAGGAATGTACTATTTTGATTCACTCGGATTTCAGCCCTGGAATAATTCGGTAATTGTACAGTTTATCGCGCAATTACATGTGCCTGAGATTGTTTGGAACCCATATCGTTTCAAGGATATTATACTGAAACATGCGGATTGTATTGCATTTATTTCTCATGCACATGTCACGTGGGAAGGGATTTATGAATTTTTAAAATTATTCGATTTGTGCGACACAGAGATGAACGATAAAAGTGTATGCAGACAGATAAAAAAAGGTTCCCATATGTTAGCACCCCCTGTATTGTGTAAGGTGTATATCTATATTGTGTAAAGTTATATATACATTTGTAACTGTAGCCATTAAGACTTATTTAACGGACATTGGTTCCGCTTTGTACATGTTTTCTACCATTTACTAAATGAAAATACAATGTGTTTTGTTCTTAACCTCAAAAATACTTACATTATTTCCTCGATAATCACGGGGCTGGTTGTGCGAAGAAGCATCCATATCATCTATTCCCCTTTCATCAAAAGTAGCTATAACAAGGCCTAGGTCCGATTCGGTCCAATAATGGTAATTAAAATAAAGAGAAATACCACGAATTTAAACGCAGATAATTCTTAAAAGTTTTGTGTCCTACTGCGGTGCTGAATTGTCGAGAAAAATATTACTAAATCTCCACCATATATATATATATATATGCCGAAATAATCACCGTGGAAACAGACAAAAACATGATGGGATTAATTTTACGTTTGAGTAACAAGAAATTGTAACCACAAGTAGATATCCTGACAGTTTTCAAAAGTAAGAATAGCTGGGCGTGCTATGATAGCGTTCCCTTTGGACGCCATAATCTTTGATATGTCTATTGTTACCTTATTTATTACACGTATTTGTAAATATATATATATACACCTTGAATATTTCGTTTATTAAATAAATCGTGTTTCAATTAGCGTTTCACTTTCTCCTTTGCGTGCATGTGTGTGTGTACAGTAAAGAGCTAAGCCCCGCCCACTGTAAGAACGGCATCGTGAGTCATGCCGCTACCTGAGTATGCCTCTATCCCTGCGTGCTCAGTTGACCTCTGCATACCCCTGAACTCAGAGGTGTATTCTCCCGCGTAGAAGAAAAATAGTAATGGCTACCTTTAATATTGCGTGTTCAAAATTTATGAAGTGGTATTCGGCAAAGAGCAAAAATGTGGTGCATACTGAAAAACTCCCTATTCCCCCCTCCTTTGCCACTTTTAAGGCTACATTGAGCGGTGCGAAGGACCAAGATGTTAAAATACTCTACGGGTATTCTGGCGAGGGCGTTGTAGGCTTCCGTAGCAGAGACGATGTATTGAAGTATGTTATAGACGTAACCTTTATAAAGGCTCACATTTACCATTCGTCAGCCAGACTCTGTACTGAACGGACGCATTTCCTGGGCTCTCTGATATTGCTTTTACATATTGCTAATAACTTTACTGTACTTTGGAAAGTTTTGGATTTTATATACTTGCGTTTATATTCACATTGTTATAGTTAAGTAATTGAATATTAGTGGTTTTTAGCGATTTAGGAGTTTTAATAGCGTGCCGGCTTAATTTAACTTATACTTGTAACGGTTTTAAACTAATTTAACTACATGATGCCGTCGCAGAAAGCGTCGTGTGTTAGGTGTGGGGTAAACCGGTGGTATTCGGATTTAAAAGATTATAACGGCGGTCCTGTGGCGATTACCGAGAGATCAGTTTGTTTCTTTTGCGAGTTAAGGGAGGAAATAGTTGATATAAAACGTAGTGTACGTGAGGTAACGGAAAGACTTGCAACGCTTGATGAGCGCAGGGGTAGGGCTACGGTTGACGAAAGCCGAACCAATACTAACGTTGAAGACGTTAGTAATTTGAAGGGTGAGGTGCGTAACCTAGTTTCTAGTTTAGGTAGCTTATCGGGAAGGTTGGATAGAGTTGAGGAAGGGGTTAAGGTTGGTCCGAGATTAGTAGATGGGGAGGGATTTAGAGAAGTTAAGGGTGGCGCCAGGCCACGTACGTTAGGTGATAGGAATCCCCCCCTATCGAGGTTTCGAACCCTTTCGCCCATTTGGAAAGGGACATGAATGAGGGGGCAACTGTTTTAATTGGGGACTCTTTAGTGCGCCATATGGACAGAGAGTTCGTTGAACGGCATCCAACCAAGAGGAGGAGGGTCTGTCTCCCAGGGGCCAGGTTTGACAGAGTTCGAGACGAAGAGGAGAGGATTGACGTTGCCTCCCGTCACTCGATGTTCGTGACGATGGTAGGAGGCAACGACTCGTATAGGCCCGATACGAGAGTGCCTGACCTTTTGGAGAGATATAGGGGGTTAATTAGGTCCCTGAGGCGAGGTCAGATAGGTCTTTAGTTCTAGGTATTACCCATAGGCACGGTTTGGGTCTGAGGATTACGTCAAAAACAATATTTTTTAATACTAAGTTAGAAGAGATTTGTGCTGAGGAAAATGTACCCTTCGTAAAGCTGTGGTCCGAATTCAGTGATCCTAGCCTTTTTATAAAAGATGGTGTGCATTTTAATGAAATAGGTAATGCTAGGCTAGGTAGGTTAATTGACGATAACGTACGAAAACTGCTTAGTAGGTGGAGCGAAAAATACTTTTTTTCTAGTATGAAGTTCTAATAGTGATTACAAGTTGCAATTAGTGGACGATATATACCTGCCAAAATATGAGTTCATTTGTTTAATATTTTCAGCTGCCACCAGGGGGCTAAAGTTAACACAATTTTGGGTAAAAAGGAAAAAAATGCTTCTATTTTAGGTTTATCAAACTATTATAAACTTTTATCTTAGAATTATCTAATAGTTTGATTAAGATTCTTAAATGATAAGAATTCGTTTTGTAAAAATGCCTTTTCATATGCTTAATATCTTCAGCTGCCACAAGAGGGTTGAAGTTAACTTAAAAATGACAATTAAGTATGATTCTGTATTTACTTGAAAAAGGGAACAGTAATAAATTAGGATGTCTCTCCTTTATACTGGCTTGAGACAGTTAAGAAACGTTATTTCGTGCCTTAGCGGAGTTACCACCCTTTCCCCAACCAACCTCCCTCTAGAAAGGGTTCTTGCTGAAGACTATTCAGTAATTTGCTTTTGTGTCAAATTTTGGCTGTTTTTTCCTTGATTCTAATGTAGCACGAATCCAACCGTCTCTGTTTGTAGGTCCGCAGACTGATCCAGCAGCGTCTGTAACGAGCTTGACGCATCTCTCTACGGCTTGTGTATGACATGGAAACTAAAATAATTCTGAATGAAGAGTAGTACCATGTTTGATGCATGATTCAATATCATCAAGAGAAACTCCTTTGGTTATCGGTGGTTCTGCTATCTGAAAATCTTGCCACATAATGAGATCTGTATAGTCTTTGGCATAAAAATTTATTTCTGGTACCTTAAAATACCTGATAACATCTGTTTCTTGAATGCATGCCCTTGCTTTTATGATACGCCTAAATCCCAACTGACGCATATGCTCCCTTTCATCAGCTATCATTGCAATGAGAATGTTTTCTTGATTTGCGTAATATGCATTTCGCTGAATGACTGAGTCATGTACTCTCCTAAGCTCTTCACGGAGATACCGGCTTCTTGCAATCATATGCCACATATGTTTAGCACCATATTGGCATAATGGTTTACGCTTTATCTGAAACCACATTGGTGCGTATACCCTAACAATGAAAGTAGCTAATTCTTGTAAATTGCCTGAAGGATTCTCTGTGCTTGCATATAACCGCAGAGTCCTGTTTGCTGTGGTGAGCCACCTTGAATGTGATATATTGCCTGGACTCTTATGACTAAGACTCTTTGAGAATGTTCCACTTGATATAGCCTTGTGAATTTCAAGAAGGTATTTCTGGTCAGTACTTATGTCATCTACATCAACTTCACACATGTCCTCTTGAATTTCAATGGGTTTGAAGTTAACTATGGGAAGCTTTTCACAGTCTGAAAGTGCTCGGCCAATTTCTCCTGAAAATGCTCTTGGTCCAGTAGTGGTACCATCCAAGTGATGAAACAGATGGCGCAATGGAAGTTCATTAAGGTGTAAAAGGCATATCAGCCACTGCAATGGCTTATTAAAGGCTTCTTCCAGTAATCTTATTGTGCCTCCAATACTACCAGTGTTAACCACTGTCGAATCACAGCCAACTGCAACGATGTTCCCTATATCAACATTCCTTTCTTTCAAGCAATTCACTAGCGCTGTGCAAATGTATTTAGCTTTGCCACTGGAAGGTGTCACATGTGCAAAGTACAGAGAGTGTGGTTCAGATATTATGCTGATATGCTCTTCGCGTTTGGTTCTTTGGTGGTTAGAGCCATCTCTCTCCTGGACTTGAATCATTGTTTTATCCTTTCTGCCATCAAAGTATAATCCCCGCATGGTTTTTGGCTCTCCTATCTGTTGTAGTTCCTTTCTCTGTTTTTGTCTTTCACGTCTTAGCTTACTTCTGTCTATAATATTCCCTTTGTCTTCGGGAGTAACAATTTTAAGATCTGCCAATACTGCAGAAGCAATAGCAGCCCCAGCTCTGTCCGACATTTTAAATCTATCACAAGTAATTGCTAATGAAGGCAGTGGCTCACGCATCTGTTGTTCTGATATTACATATTGAGTCGAGGTTGTATCTTCCTCATTATCTTCAGATATCTCTTCTAGTTGTTGAAGTTCACTTGTCTCTGTTTCGATTTGTAAGTTGGACGTATTGGTTATAGCAGCACTAGTTGTTTGTGAGATTCCAGACGTGCTTTTTCCATTTCCTTTCGATGTTCTCTTGCTTGTAATCGTCTTGTGTGTGCTATGTCAATGCTTCCTATCACCATTATTCTGCGTGTTCGTTGGTCATTTAAAAAATCCTGCTCTTTTGGAGGGACTTTCTTACTCTTTTCACATGAGCATCTCCTAAACTCCTTACATTTGCAGGTGCAGATGTCAAACAAAGTGCATTTTGAAGAGTTTTCAAATTCTTCAAGCTGATTTTTGTACTTAGGCTGATCCTTGCGTGACTTGTATGGCTTTAATAAGGACCTGTATTTATCATGGTACACTCGCATCATCTGTAAAACGCGTGTATGTGAAACTATTGGCAAAGAGGCCTTCTTCCAAATATTTTCTACCTTTTTGGAAACTGCCTCTGCTATTTCAGAAAATGAAGGCTCCTTGTTATTCATCTGCTCCTTCACTAAATGTTTTGTGAACAGGTAATCTTTCATAATGCAGTTATAAGTTGGTAGTTGCATATCACTCATCTCACAAGGTACTTCAAATATGGCACACTTCATATGTTCTCTAGTGAAATGTTTATATTTAGTATTTGATGCCATAATATTTTTAAGAAAAATTCACAATCACAAAATATCCTGTAACATCAAAACATTATATAATTAATATATATATATATTTATAAGTATATATAATATATTATATAAATAAACTAAAATTATATAATACATTATAACAAGCATTTTATAATAAAATCAATATTATCTCTATATAAATCACTTTAAAATAAAGTTTTATAATATTCCGATCATATTAAAAAACTCTCCGATCAACTGAGCGACTAGGCCTACTACCTAAGAAGACAAGTGTTAACACACTGTTCTAATGACTCACAGAAAGAAATTCCTTCACACCAAAACCCTCCCCCACAACCCTCCCCAAACCCTCCCCCACAACATTCAGTGTAGTCTCAACATGACTCAGTTACTCTAAATTGTGTTAACTTCAGCTCTCTTGTGGCAGCTGAAGATATTAACATATGAAAAGGCATTTTTACAAAACAATTCCTATCATTTAAGAATCTTAATCAAACTATTAGATAATTCTAAGATAAATTTTATAATAGTTTGACAAACCTAAAATAGAAGCATTTTTCCTTTTTACACAAAATTGTGTTAATTTAGCCCCCTGGTGGCAGCTGAAAATTTTAAACAAATGAACTCATATTTTGGCAGGCATATTTCGTCCACTAAATGCAACTTTTAATCACTATTAGAACTTCATACTAGAAAAAAGTATTTTTCGCTCCACCCTACTGCTTAGGTCGAAGCCTACTTTAAATGTTGTGGGTCCGGGGAACGCGGGCCCAACGTGAAAAATAGTTTAAAACGCCGGCCCGTGGTAAAAAATAACTTAAACGTCTTTTATTGTAACGCGCGTAGTATTAGAAATAAATTAAACGAATTTAAGGCGATAATTTATTCCGGCACCTACGATATAGTTGCTATCACTGAAATGGTTAAATACCGTGACATGGGACTTGTTGGGGGAACTTGATGTACCGGGTTTTAAACTCTTTACTGATGATAGGTTACATAGGTTTGGTGGCGGCGTTTTGCTGTACATTCTTAATTCCCTTAGGGCTATCGAGGTTAAGATAGATTTTCCGGCAGCAATTAATGCGATATGTGTTGAAGTTAGGGCGCGTAGTATTAGTTTTAATTTTGTTGTTGTTTATAGACCTCCCGTTCAACCCCTCGATACCGATAATAGATTTTACTCACTTCTTGGTAACTGTATTGACAATAAGAATAGTATAATTGTCGGAGACTTTAACTGCCCTAATGTTAATTACGAGAATTTTACTGGTAATGAGGAGGGTTTGAGATTGATTGAGATCATGGACGATAAATTTTTACGACAGATGGTTACCGAACTACAGCGCGGTGACAATATTTTAGGTTTCGTGGTGACGAACGGCGAAAATATAGTCGTAGGTTTAGAAGTAGGCGAGAGTTTAGGATGTAGTGATCATAAAATTCTTAGGTTTAAGGTATTGATAGAAAACACTAAGGATAGTAACGTAATAGAAGTCCCTGATTTTCGGAGGGCTAATTTTTATAGTTTTGCGGATAGGATGAGAGTAGTGGACTGGGATAACTTATTTATGGGTAATGACACTAATTTGCATTGGTAGGCGTTTAAAGAAAGTTTTTTGAATATTGAAAGGGAGTTTATTCTTCGTAGGCCCAAGCGCGCTAGAAATCATGGTAGGCCCAAGTGGTGGAGTAGGGAAATAGGCGAGTTCATAAACGAGCGTAACAGAGCGTATAGACTTACTAAGCGCAATGGCACGACAGCTAACTTTAATAGATATATCGAGCTTAGACGTCAGGTTAAAAGTTCAGTTAGGAATGGCAAGCGTAATTGAGAGATGCTTATAGCTGCAGATAGTAAACATAACCCAAAAAAGTTTTTGATACGTCAATAATCGTAAGCCGATGAAAGATAACATAGGCCCTCTAGTGGATATTAACGGCGCTTTGGCTTCTGACGCTCAGGCGATGGTGGGTATTTTCAATAACGTTTTTGCGACAGTTTTTACCGTAGAAGACGTAAATAATGTTCCCGACGTGGACGATATCGTTCCATTTAGTAGCGAGACTATTTTGGATGAAATAACTGTTTAAGAGGGTGAGATTGCGCATTATATCGATACGCTAAAAGTTAGGAAGGCTCCAGGCCCTGACGCTCTTTTATCCCAAACATATGAAAGACTTGAAAGACGTTATTGTAGGCCCCTTAACGAAGATTTTTAATCAGTCACTTGAAATGGGGATTATTCCTGAAGATTTCAAATTAGCTAACTTCACGCTCATTTTTAAAAAAGGCGACCGCACAGTAGCTAAAAATAATAGGCCCATAAGCTTAACGTCAATTGTCGGTAAACTTTTGGAATCCGTAGTTAGGGATCGTATCATCGATCACTTAGAAAATCTAGATTTGATTAATAGTAGTCAGCATGGGTTTCGACGCCGCCAAAGATCTTGTGTAACTAATTTGTTAGAATTTTATAACGAAATAGTGCCCGAATACGATAGGCATAGAGCGGCTGACGTTATTTATTTAGATTTTAAAAAGGCGTTCGATACAGTTCCGCATAGAAGATTAATTGCGAAGGTTAAAGCGCACGGTATACGCGATCAGGTAGCTAACTGGTTAGAGGAATGGCTTCGTGCTAGGAGACAGAGAGTCGTTGTTAATGGTAGTGAATCTGGGTGGTTGGATGTAGGTAGCGGTGTCCCACAGGGTTCAGTATTAGGTCCATTCCTATTCGTAATTTACATTAAAGACATAGATGTAGGATTGACTGGAACGTGTCAAAATTCGCGGACAAATTCGCGGACGATACTAAAATAGGCGGTAAGGTTCTTAACGAAGACGATAGAAATAGGCTCCAAGACGATGTAAATAGGATTATGGAGTGGACGGATAAGTGGCAGATGCAATTTAACGTAGACAAATGTAAAGTTTGCATATAGGTTCTCGTAACAATAATTACACGTACACGATGGATGATAGAGAGTTAACGAGAGTTTGACGAGGAAGTAGATTTAGCGTACGCGTATCTAAGGATTTAAAAGTTAGGAACCAGTGCCTGGAGTCTTGCGCAAAAGCTAATAGGATGTTAGGCTTCATAGCGCGTAATTTCGAACTTAAATCGAAGGATATTATATTACCCCTTTACAAGTCCCGAGTCAGGCCTTATTTAGAATATGCCGTTCAGTTTTCGTGCCCGTATTTGCGCGAGGATATTGATAGGTTAGAAAGGGTTCAACGTCGTGCCACGAAACTAATTCCGTCATTGCGCAACAAGCCTTATGAAGATAGGATTAAAGAGTTAGACTTGCATTCACTCGAAACTAGGAGATTTAGGGGGGAGCTTATTGAAGTTTTCCAAATCGTTAATAACCGATAATGTAAATTTTGACAAACTGTTCACTTTCGATAATAGCAATACTCGTAATAACGGATTTAAGTTGCGTGGCAGACGTTTCATTACTAATATCGCTAAAAACTTCTTTACGTTTAAAGCAATTGCTAAATGGAATATAATCTTCCCGCATCCGTCGTAAACTCTACCAGCGTTAATGTGTTTAAAAACCGTCTAGATAGACATTTTAAAAATATTAACGTTGTTTAAAATTTAAAAAAACAATTAGCAACAGGACCACTGGGGGTGGTGGTCGAGGATGAATCTGTTGACGATTAATGCCAGCTTGTGACATGCCAGCGTGTGATATGCCAGCAAAAAAATTATTGAAAAAAAAAAAAATAGACTAACACGAACGTAGATGTAGCTTGTAGCGTAAACTAACCCACTTTTTGTTGAACTTTACCTACTTTTTTTTTCTTATCCTCTTCTTAGTCGCATGTCTGTAACTCTCTTTACTTGCATGTCTCTCATTTGCATGGTATGACAGTGAGTTAAGACTGTGTTTGCATGGTTTGTAAGCGTTCTTATTTTACCTCTTTTCATCTTTCACCCCTCTCCTATTCTCTTCGACTATTTTTCTGATTTGTCGGCAGTGGCCGGCGGATGATGATGGTGAGTCTTTTTTTTCTTTTTCTAAATGAATGTTAACCCCCGAGTGATAGGTGTTGCTACATCTACATAGTTAACCCCTTATTCTCTTCTCTCAACCCCCTACTCTTTCCTTTCTCTCGGGCTAACCTTAGAGTGGATCTTAGGGTCTTTGTTAGCCTTAGCTTCTGTAGATCTGTAGATATCGTGAAGTAGAAGAAACAACATGTTCAGAAGATAAGCAACGGTTATGGATAGTGAGTCTTGTTGATGAGTGGTGTGACAAGCGATATTATGTCATGTTACACCATACCGACTACTCGTACCCTACGGTTGTAAATCTTGTCATCATGGAGAATCTTAAGTATTTTTACCACTATATTAATATATATCATGATGAGATTTGCAGTGAGGTTGTGGCTAATGGGCTGTGTGAGTTTTTAACAGACTTTAGAGACGAATATCACTTGTTAAACAAAAAAGATCAAATATGGACATATGTTTCTCTCAAATAGTGCGCCGGATTGTGAAGATGTTTAGTTTGTGGAAATGAACGTCTGGTGAGTGATAAAACATTAAAGTCGATATTGTTTCATGTTTGTCCAAGAGTGTTCGAACAAGCCTGTACACGATTTAGCAGTGTGACGCGCTCCCCCCAGCGAGCCGCCCACCCATGTACCTCAAGAAACACATGAGTTCAAACAAACCTGTACACGTTTCGCCAGCGTGACTCACTCCGCCCGTCAAGCCGTTCTGTCCACCTGCGGCTCATAATCATCTCAGAGCTTGAACTGTGTAGACGTGCGAATACGATGGAACTTCCTTTGAGAAGCATTCTCAACGCCTCGTACGATGTCTCCGTGACGAAGTCATTGCGCGTGTTCAGGCGTGAAACCGGCACTATTAGCTATGTACTTGAAACGATTTGCAGGCAAGCAAGCAAACGTAATGTTTTTTATTTAAGTGTTGAGGAGATGAATAGAGTCTTCGTGATAGTTGAGAAGTGGGTAGAGGACCATTATAAAATACCTTTAGGTGTAGGTACAAGAGAGCAGATTAGTGACGCCCCCTCATACGCCGTTGTTTGCACGTTGTGTATAAATAACGAACAGCCATGCAGTGATATACGACTGATGTGGAAGAACAACGCATCTGATAATAACGTTCTTATCCCTACGCGAAACCGTTTCATCCTCGACAGAATGTTTGAAATCGTCAGATTCCACAAGCTGAAGCCTATATTAGACGCCTATATTAGACACTCGACGGATTTATCGAATGTAGCAATGAACAAGGCGAGAATGGTCTAGAGCTGGACGCCTATTTAAAAGGTTTAGATTCTTCGAAATATCCATTAACTTTGGTACAAAGCACTTGAGCGGTACAGGGCTGAGCTCACCTACTCTGTTCACCCTGAAGAGCTGTACCTCTATATAATGAATAGCTGTCCTTACGACTTGGAAGATTGTTTCAATTGCCGCTATGCAGAGTTTAGAAGAGTTCACGATTGAAAAGCTCGGGATGGTAAGAAAAAACCCTCGATTGGAAAGGCTTGTTTATAAACTTGTATTTAATAATAATGTTGTGGTTAACGATGTGCGTGCTTTTGATTGTATTCTAGCCGTGTTTAAAGATAACTTGCCAACCGGATGTAAAGTAGGCACAAAAATAGTATTGGATGATATGAATTCCACTTATGTCGAGTATATGCCTCCGTATCAGTTAAACGGAGAAGTGTTGCTTGGACGGTTTTATCACGTGGTGCAAAGTAATAGCGATGTGGATGTAGACTATTACGTGTGAGTTTAGTGTTTTGTGCCGTAGAACATAAAGGATATATATTTAAATTGTGTGTATATTTCCTGTACTAATATGCAAGTGATTATACGTTTCGTATATTATTATTTTTATTTATTTATTATACCCCGTAGAACATAAGGGATATATATTTATTTATTTAATTGTGTATATATAAATATATAATTTTATATATATGTATTTTTCCTGTACTAATATGCAATTGATTATACGTTTCGTGTATTATTATTTTCAAAATATTTAATATAACTGTATATATTTTTCCTGTACTAATATATTGATAGTGCAACGTTTTGTATATTTTTGATTATATATTTCCCGTTCATGATGCTATTATTATTTTTTTATCATATATATGTAAAAAGTGAACAATGAACAATTCCTACACCATCATTATATGGATTCATTGTCTTCATGCAGTACTTATGTTCTTATAGTTTTATGTTGAATGTTCATTTTTACATAAGAACCAAAATCGCTTAACGCGAGTTTGGATAATAATTTTACTTGTAGCTTCCTATTTTTGTTCGTGTCACAACCCTACGATCTACCATATCCAGAGCTGGGCACTTGCGGTTTTTTTTGCGTTTTTTTGCGGTACTGCGGTACTGCGGTACTACTACCGCACTACCAAACCGGTACCGCATAACGCAGTACCGCAAAGGATCGCTGAAAGTACAGCAGTACCGCTACCGCATTCAAATTTCCCGCGGTACTTTCCGCGGTACCGACCAACACGGTAGTACCGCAGTACCGCAGTACCGCAAAAAAAACGCAAGTGCCCAGCTCTGACCATATCTATGGTTTAGTCGTATCCATTTTCCATTTGTTATAGAAGTTATTATAATTAATTATGAATTGTCTTGCATCTCACCCTCGACCCTAGATTATGCATACACATTGCATGTAACAGGATTGGAACCCGTAGTTGTACTTCTTAGTCATTACTACCCACTCTTTGTCTCTAATTCGTTCTTGTAAATCTTCCTAATAATGATTTGTACTATACGTAAAAAATTCAATAACTATGACGTCACATTTTCCCTTCATCATATATCTAGTATTCAATGTATGAAAATTCTTTAACATCATACTAAGGACGAAACACTCTATAGAAGTCATTATTTATATGTTATGTAGTATAAATATAACTTATTCGACCATATCTCCCGCCCCCATACGTCCATATCTTATCTTGATCATTATCCTATATAAATTTTATTAAATATTCATTTTTTCTCATTCGTTCGAAAACGCAAAAATACGTTCTCGTATTGTTTTTTTTATTATTTTTTTTTCAAGTGCGTTCACCCCTCAAGATATTCATAAATGCTTACTAAGATCGAATTCCGCTCACGACGACAGATTCGAACGCCTCAAAGATAAAATATCTCCGTTCGCTCTGATTTCAAATTTATAACATGTTAAACATATTATAACATATTATGTATATAAATCTATATCATGTGTGCCATGTACGTTGTATTATATTTCTAAACATCTTAATTGTCTATTAATATGAAACACTGTAAAAACAAAACGAAGTTATAGTAACTGTTTAAGTGTAATTAACTGTAATACTTTAATTTAATATAACGTAATGTACTTTAATGAAACTGTAATTAATAATAACTTGTAATGTACTTCATTGAAACTGTAATTAAATGTAATGATTTAATATATACGGTAATGTAAGAATGTACTTTAAAATGGAAGTGTAATTAAACAATAAGTGAATATGAAGTAATCCATAATTGTAATCGTAATTGTAATGAACCAAAATTAATACGTACTCAGTCGTGTACTTAATTTGTACTTATGTGTACTATTACGAAATGATATCGCCTTCAGAAATGAAGATTCGGCAAAAATATACGATTAGTTTTTATTTTTATTTTTTTTATTATTTTTAGTTGAAATTTTTCAAACCATCTGATCATGTGTTTAAAAGGGGGGGAACTTAACCTTCAACTGTCGTCCCCCAACATTTAGGTTTATATTATACATGTACTTGTAAAATTACGGCACTTCTTCATTAGACTTCTTCATCAAGTCACTTCATTATAGCACTTCATTGCGACTCCTTTGTTAGCAGCCTCGCTGCGGGGAGGGGGCAGAGGCCCCTTGCCTTCTTAATATTTTTTAGATTCCGGCCTGAGCCATGGTCGAAAGAAGTCGAACCTCTACCCTTGTAATTCAGAGCACTAACTGTAAATTTTTAAGAAGTAAATTACCGTAAGAGAAACTTTTTATTTTTCCCTTCGAGTTGGGCTATCTTCAGAGAAAGTATCAGAGAAAGTATCAGAGAAAGTATCAGAGTATTATAGAAAGAGAAGAATTAAAAATTGGCGACCCTTTGCTCAAATTAAGAGACAACCCAAGCACCATAGAAGATATTGGCATAACAGTCTGGCGAGTCTGTAGCCAGGAGTTTAACAGAGTGGCGACCCACCATTTAAAGCGAGAGAAAAGAATTAGAATGTTATAGAAGAAATATCCGTTCCTTGCCTCCTAACTAGAACCCCCGTCGATCCGAACCACCCCAGGGCCATAGACGGAGGGGCTATATATATATATATATATATATATATATATATATATATATATATCCCAATGTATATTTATTTACCTTAATTCGCCTAAATAAAGAGAATGATGTAGTGGCGTTTTATTTAATGCTTTTCGTTTGTACACGGTATTTAATTATATCAATTGGTTGGTTTCTAAAGCGGATTATGTCGGAATATATGTTTTAATTAAATAAATATTACAAATTGACAACTCAACCAGATACGCCAACTGGTAGTGAGAGAGAAATAAAAAACATGATCGTGTGTTGCAATAACGGGATCCTATTTTTTATGTTTAATAGCTCTGTCTATTGGGTCGTATTTAGAGACCTTGTCGGTCTACCAGGATTTGGTAAGTAATGCTGTGGTGGAGGTGGTTGGTGGGTTGTTGTGTAATAGTTTCGTCACCAATCATCTAAGATTGGACGCTTGGTTGTAGCCCTCATATCGGTTACTTGGTGTTGATGGGATGAGCTCCTAAAAAGTCGTAGCCCTCATCTCACTAGGTGCTATTGATGGGATGAGCTCTTAAATGTCGTAACCGTCATCTCACCATGTGCTATTGATGGGATGAGCTCTTAAAAGTCTATACTTAAACGATTGTTGATGAAGTGATGCTTTTTTGTGTGGTGGTTGTGCTCGTATATATCTTGCTATTGGGTCTTTGCATGCATCAATCAGTTTATATATATATATGTGTGTGTGTGTGTGTGTGTGTCTGTGTGTTAATAGGGTTTTGTGTGGTGGTTGTGCTCGTATATATCTTGCTATTGGGGCTTGCATGCATCAATCAGTTTATATATATATATATATATATATATTTATTTATGTGTGTGTGTGTGTGTGTGTGTGTGTTAATAGGGGCTTTATGGGCGTACAGCCGGTGACTGTATCTGCGTTTGTGTGCGCTTTTAATTCGTTCGGAGGTTATTAATATATACAGGCCATTTATGCCTTCTAAGAAAACTTTTAAGCCAACTGGCTGATTAAGCCAGAATATATGCTTTAATTAAATACATAGCGCAAACTGGCAACTCAGCCTTCTAAGTCAACTGGTGAAATAAGTCAGAATATATGCTTTAATTAAATAAATAGCGCAATCTGGCAACTCAGCCTTCTAAGCCAACTGGCTGATTAAGCCAGAATATGTGCTTTAATTAAATAAATAGCGCAAACTGGCAACTCAGCCTTCTAAGTCAACTGGCGGATTAAGTCAGAATATATGCTTTAATTAAATAAATAAACGCAATCTGGCAACTCAGCCTTCTAAGCCAACTCGCGGATTAAGTCAGAATACATGCTTTAATTAAATAAATAGCGCAAACTGGGAACTCAGCCTTCTAAACCAACTGGCTGATAATGTTTGGAGGCACTGGCTGATTAGGGGCCCTATAAGACAACGGCGGCTCGGCTGAAGTCTTCATATGCGCTTGGCAGCTGCCGAGCGAACACCTCTCTCCTCTCTCTAAGGTTAGGTCTACCCCTTTGGGGGGTTCATTGCAGCTTGGGGGATAACTCCAAGTTGCATAACTCTTGTTGCTGCCCCATTTTGGGGGTGCCTTGCAACAATTGGGGTTGGCACTATGGGTGCCTTGCAACAAGGGGGTTGGGGGTTGGCACTATGGGGGTGCCTTGCAACAAGGGGGTGTGGTGGCACTATGGGGTGCCTTGACACTCTTGCAGCATTATGCAAAATTTTTTGTTGCATTGCACTCTCCCATTTTTCGGTCATACTACTGATGTCGGCCTCGTCAGTACAGTTTCAAAGTTTGCGGATGACACGAAGTTGGATGGTAAGGCGATCAATGACGAAGACAGAGGTAAAATCCAGGAAGATCTGAATAAAATAGTTGATTGGTCAGTCACATGGCAAATAAGATTTAATGTCGATAAGTACAAGATTTTACATATAGGTTCGCGTAACGGTAATTTTTGGTATAGTATGTCAGGGAAGGAGTTAGCAAGCGTAGAACAGGAAAAAGATTTGGGAGTTATATTCACTGGTAATTTAAAAGTGGCGAAACAAAGTACAGCAGCGGTCAATAAAGCGAACAAAGTGCTAGGTTTTATAGATCGAAATTTTGAGTACAAATCGCGCGATATTATTGTTCTCTTTATAAGTCATTAGTTAGACCCTATTTGGAGTACGCGATCCAATTTTGGAATCCGCATGCTTATGCGAAAAGATATAAACAAAATCGAAAGGGTTCAAAGACAAGCAACTAAGATGATTCCATCGCTTAGGTCGAAGTCGAACGAGGATAGGCTAAAGGAGTTAAAATTGACTACACTCGAGACTAGGAGGCTAAGGGGTGATCTAATCCAGGTTTTCAAAATTATGAATGGGTTCGATAACGTAGATAGAGATAGCTTTTTCGAAATATCTCAATATAATAGAATTAGAAATAACGGATGTAAGTTGATAAGTAGAAAGTTCGAGAGAACAGTTGCCAAAAACTTTTTTACGCATAGAATAGTAAATGGATGGAATAGTTTGCCGGTAGAAGTAATTAGTAGCACGTCTATAAACATGTTTGAAAATCGATTAGACGCATATGTTGATAGATTGGATATAGTTTAAGGTAGCAAAATTAAGGCTTTGTGGTTCGGAACCCACATAAAATTGTAGGTCCTCTCCGCCACCACAGAGAACATGCACAATACACAATTACGAACATAGTTAGGTAGACCAGCCATAAGTGGATCCTAGGGTCTTTTTGGTTGAAACATATATATATATATATATATATATATATATATATATATATATATATATACAGTATATACAGTATATACATATACAGTATATATATATATATATATATATATATATATATATATATATATATATATACAGTATATATCATCGAAGTGCAGAACGATCTTATCGACAACAAAGTCACCGTCCGGGAGATACTACATATGGGCGTGTCAGTGGACACCGTAAGAAGACGGTTGCATGAAGCAGGATATCACTACCGTACTCCTGCTATAAAAGAGAGGATCGAGGAACGACAGCGTCTGGCCAGGCTCTCGTTTGCTCGCCAGCATATAAATGATGATTTCGCATACTGGAGCAGAGTTATCTTCTCTGACGAGAACACATTTTGCGTCTACAACTCACGGCCGTCTTCATTGTTGGCGACAGGACAACACGAGATATGCCCGCCAAAATATTTACGAATTTGCACGGAGTGGGCAGGTGACGGCGATTGTGTGGGGATGGATGCACCTTCAAGGACTAGGAGTGCTGACTGAGATTCAGGGGAGGTTTACGGCAGATCACTATATAGAGATCATGGAGGAGGTGATGCTGCCTTCTGTACGCGCGTATGCCTTGCCCTATCCTGTGTGTTATAGAATATTATGCTATTACTAGAGTAAGATTTATGTATTACACGCATTTGTATGTCCGGTTTCCACATTTGCACGGGAAGAATAATGGTTATGAAATTGTCCTTTAACTCTGAGTACTATGACAACACTTTAGGATTTTATTGTGGTTAACTGCAGACTGTATTATTTTCTATAACTGCGCACAATTACATTTAACTTAGAGAAACCCCTAATACATAGGGCTTAAAACCTATCTCGAATAGTGGGTTACTGATGAAACGCATAGATGAGGTATAATTCTACTTTTAATTTTTAAAATACATTTGCAGGACAACTCTCCCATCCGCACCGGCAGGATTGTTAGAAGGTGGTTTGAGGAGCAGCGAAATCTAGACCTACTGGACTGGCCTAGTAAAGAGTGTGACCTAAACCCCATTGAGAACATGTGGAAAATGTGGTGAACTCTTGAGAGCCTGGGCAGGAACGGACCAGCCGCCTGCTGCTGAATCACTCTATGGCTGAGTGGGAGGTGTTCCGAAGAAACCCACACATCATACCTAACCATATTGCATCTATGCCACACAGATTAGAAAGATGTAATAGACAATAATGGGGGATGGTCCAAATACTAACTATCAACCGTGTATAGCTGTGCCATTTTTGTTAATCTATGGCAAATTGCGAGCATTTTGTATGATGAACTATTTAATAAAACTTTCTCAACCATTGCATATTTATTGTAATAAAGATTTGGTGTTTTATTATATATATAAAAAATTCAATGATAACCAACACGGGTTTCGGTCAGGCAGATCATGCCTGTCACAACTAATGGAACACTACAACAACATTATTGATTCACTTGAAAGTAATGAAAACTATGATGTACTATACACAGACTTTGTTAAAGCGTTCGACAAGTGTGACCATGGAATCATAATACATAAACTGAAATATATGGGAATAACAGGAAAAGTAGGGAAATGGATATATAATTTCCTTAGTGAGCGGAGGCAAGTCGTTACAGTACAAGGAGTATCTTCATCAGAATCAGAGGTCCTCAGCTCAGTACCACAAGGAACGGTATTAGCTCCACTACTCTTCATAATCATGCTAACTGACATAGATGAGGACGTTACCAGAGACAGCACAGTAACATCCTTTGCAGATGACACAAAGATCAGTAGAAAAATACGAAAACCAGAAGACA
The DNA here is from genome assembly GCA_023014485.1 of Bathynomus jamesi. Classification (NCBI taxonomy): domain Eukaryota; kingdom Metazoa; phylum Arthropoda; class Malacostraca; order Isopoda; family Cirolanidae; genus Bathynomus; species Bathynomus jamesi. The sequence continues at coordinate 276,271 of JAJOZX010003835.1, forward strand.
TAGGATCTCTACAAACCGACATAAACAAAATTTACAAGTGGACGGAAGACAACAATATGAAGTTTAACACCGAGAAATTTCAGCTATTACGGTACGGAAAAAGAGAAGACCTAAAGTCCATGGAATATTATACCCCAAATGGACAGGAAGTCCAGAGAAATTCCAGAGCAAAAGATTTAGGGGTTGTAATGACAGATGATGCGAAATTTGAAACACAAAATAAGATAGCAGTAAACAGAGCAAAGAGAATAACGGGTCTGATATTGAGAACTTTTAAACGAAGGGATAGGAATGTAATGATCCCCCTACTGAAAACCCTGATAATACCCAAACTGGAATACTGCTCGGTCCTAACATCCCCATATAAAAAAGAAGACATTAGACAGCTGGAGGGGATTCAAAGAAGTTTCACAGCCAAGATCAATGGGTGCAAAGAACTAAATTACTGGGAAAGGTTACGAGAACTAAACCTATATTCACTGGAAAGGAGAAGAGAGAGATACACCATTATTTACACTTGGAAAATAATGGAGAAACTAGTCCCTAATCTTACTCTGTCCCATAACTCCCCAAACAACGGTGGAAGGTAGAAACGGTAGACTGTGTCGTATTCCCAAATTGAAGGCGAGACAGGGAACATCCTTAACCCTGAAAGAAAATAGTTTTGTAGTGAGAGGACCAAAACTATTTAATCAGCTGCCCAAAGACCTAAGAAACACGAAGGGAGTTGCAGTGGAAATCTTCAAAAGAAGACTTGACGCCTGGCTCAGAACAATCCCGATGAGCCGGGCGTACCTAGCTATGTGAGGTGGAGAGCGCAAGAATCCAACTCACTACTTCACCAGGCCAACTCGAGAGGAGGGGCGACACGCTTGACCTTCGCGAAATGAGAAATCATCACGTGGAACCTTTGTAAGGTTGTAAGGTAAGGTAAGGTATATATATATATATATATATATATATATATATAAAATTTGCAGGACTTACGCAAAATATGGAACCTGCAAATTCGGGAAATAATGCTACTATCAACACCTCCCGACGGACTCAAAGAACAAAGAAAAAAGTTTAAATGACAATAGGAATAACAATAACAATAGGAACACAATAATCGAACAAGAAAATTTTTTCAACATCGCGGACACCTTACGGATGCTAAATGTCATCCACATGCAGTTGACACAGTTGGAAACCCCCGAGCCAAACCGATACCGGGCAAGAAGCTACCAGTACAAGTAGACGGAAACGGATCTCTCTCGGAGGATCATAGGGCAACGAATCAAGCGATATCGAAGGAAAACGAACTTGAAATGCACAAGGGGCAACGAAAAACAGAGAACATAAAAATTGTCCTGGCTAATATTCAAGGAATAACACCAAACCAATCACTCAATAAGGTTTCGTACCTGAAAGGATTTATGGGCGAAACAAGGGCGGGCATCGCATGCCTCACAGAAACTCATCTTAAGGATTGCCATGGAAATTGTGAAAACTGCGAACATTGTATTGATAAGAAAGAGATAAATATAGAGGGCTTCAACTTACTAAGAGCGGATAGAACGACGAGACGTAAAGGTGGCTGTGCTATATATGTACAGGAAGGTCATATGACAGAGACGATAATAAGTAAACCAAACAGCTATGTGGAACTCCTAGCAGTGAAAATAGAAAAACTAAACGTGATGGTAATAGCCATTTACAAACCTCCAAACACCCCAACCGAAAAATTCTCGGAGACCATTGATGACATCCGAAAGCTAATAAAAGCCATAAACCCCCCATCCCCCAATATAATGATCTGCGGAGACTTTAACTTCCCATTTATAAAATAGAAAAAGTTGGATAGGAATATATATATATATTAGTGGTGGACCGGATATCCGCATCCTCATCCGCATCATTTTTAACATCCGTATCCGCATCCGCACTTCTGACACAATTAAATTAGCTTATAAAGTACAGGGGTTAGACAAAATAATATGAACACTAGGGTTATGACATTTTTATAACCTCATGTTCCTGTATCATAAATCGATGAACGTTTGCCCCCTGACAATGAAAATAACAGTTTGTTCGATATATTTTGAAAAAACTTCACCCCAAAATAAAAAATAAAAAATTAATAAAATAATAAATATTGGTTGCTCCTTGGTATAGCTATTGCAGATGGGTCTCTGTTCCAGTGATTTTCCAGAGTATTTAGTGCTTTTCGGTATTGTTGCAAGATATTGGACAATTTATGATAATCATCAGGTAACCAATCTAGAATGGTGCAATGCAGCTGTCTCGAATATACTAATATACAATATTTGCTTTCGGGGTGACATTTTGTTTTAATTCTGAAGAATTAGGCCCTTTTTTATTGTTTTCAAGCAAAAGTTCATCGATTGATGATACAGGAAACAATATTTATGACAAAAAATTAAAAAGTCATAACCCTAATGAACACCCGCCGATTTCACCGGTTATCTTTACGGACTGCTCAGACACAAAGTAAACGGTCAAATGACCGGCAAACCTATTTAAATGCGTAACAGAGAGTGTATACGTCATGTTATAACCCTCACGTTGTTTTTACAGATCTGAGTGAATTATGAATTAGCAGTTATGAAAGACCTGTCAGACTTCCAAAAAGGGCAAATTGTCTGAGCGCGGATGGCTGGTGCATCGGTGACGAAAACCGCTCAGATGTTCAATGTATCCAGAGGAACTGTCTCTATGGTCATGTCTGCATACCAAAACCATGGAAAGACAAGCACCGACAAATGCAATAGTGGACGCAAGAAGAAGCTGTGTGATCGAGACCGCCGGGTGCTAAAGCGCATTGTGACAAAGAACCATAAGACCACAGCTCCAAAAGTGACTGCAGAGCTTAACCAGCATCTTGCAAGCCCGGTATCGACCAGAACTGTACGTCGCGAGTTCCATGGAGCTGGATACCATGGGAGGGCTGCAATTGCCAAACCCTTCCTTTCGCACATCAACATTGAGCGGCGCAGAAAATGGTGTAATGACCATAAGAATTGGTCAATGGACCGGTGGAAGAATGTAGTCTACTCCGACGAATCCTTCTTTACGCTATTTCCATGTTCCAGTCGAGTTTACGTCTGGAGACAGCCTAAAGATGCTTATGACCCCGACTACCTGACCCCAACCGTTAAGCATGGAGGCGGATCTGTGATGGTTTGGGCAGCAATATCGTGGAATACTCTTGGCCCAGCTGTAGTACTGAATGGTAGGGTTAACGCCCAGGTCTATCTGTCAATATTGGCTGACCAGGTCCATCCCATGGTCCAAACGCTGTTTCCCAATGGTGGCGCCGTCTTCCAGGATGATAATGCACCAATCCACACCGCTGGGGTCGTTAAAAACTGGTTTGAAGAGCATGTTAGTGAAGTAGAACGCTTGAATTGGCCTCCACAATCCCCGGATCTTAACATTATCGAGCATCTGTGGTGTCAGTTGGAGCAGCAGGTCAGAAGCCGATTCCCACCGCCGGCGTTTTTGGAGGAACTGGAGCAGGGTTTGCTCGAAGAATGGCTCAGGATTCCTCTAGCCACTGTCCAAAAACTGTATGAATCAGTTCCCCGACGCATTACAGCTGTTATTGCCGCTAAAGGAGGACCAACTCCATATTAAGAATAAAAACCGACATTTATCAAGGTGTTCATATTATTTTGTCCAACCCCTGTAGCTTATAAGGCCCAGTCATGCACATTTCATGTAAAGTATTAATTACACTAATCAACAGCCAAAATGTATCTTCGATGAAACCATCATTTCTTTATAATTCGACGTCGCTGAATCCGAAAATGACCTTCATTTTGCATGATTGGTTCGCGTTTAGAAGATACACGGGTGCCCTGTTTTCATTATTTCCGAATTGAAATGAATATATCATTGAAGCATAACATATGGCAACACTGTAGAATGTGCTCGTTTGGCAACCTCGTTGTCTGGCGCCATCTTGAGTACATCGTAAATCCCTTTAGCTCAGTTCTAGAGTGACGCTTGTTGTGGTGGCACGTTATTTCACATTTTGACATAGTGCTTTCGTAGTGTTTCCTCGTAATTTGCACCTGTGGTTACTTCATGACATATAGAGTGTAGTGCGTGTTAAAGCGTAATCTTGCGATCAGTTTCTCATTGACGTTATAAGCAAAATGCCACGTAAATGCGTTAATGACTCAAATAACTTTTGCTATATTTGCGGCAAAGTAACATTAAAATCGCAAAAGAAGACGTTAACACCTGCCATCAAGAAAGCGTACCACCTTTATTTTAAGTGCAAATTAGGAGATCAGGACAAAACGTGGGCGCTGCATATATGCTGCATTACATGTGCAACTACATTACTTGAGTGGTACAATGGGAAACCGAGGTCAATGGGCTTCGGCATCCCCGTCGTGTGGAGGGACAAAGTAACCACGTGGATGACTGTTTATTCTGCATGGTTCCGCCATTACGTGGAATTAGTAAGAAGAAAAAATGGACCCTCAAGTATCCTAATGTTCCATCCGCCATTCAACCTGTGCCCATAACGAAGACATACCTGTGCCCAATCCTCCTACCTCCTCAGACACCCTCGATTTGGATGACGAAGAGCATCCTGTAACGAGTACAGATGAAGACATTGCACATCCCACAACATCACAAGATACCGACTTTGTGCCCAGTGAACTGTCTACAGAACTGCATAAAATCACCCAACACGAACTGAATGACCTCATCAGAGATTTGGACTTACCGAAGTCTAAGGCAGAATTGCTCGCCTCACGCCTTCAACAGTGGCATCTTCTTCATGATGATGTCCAAATATCCATGTACCGCACTAGGCAATCCACGTTGGAGACTTTCTTCATCAAACATGGTGACTTCGTGGTGTGTACAGATGTTGTTGGTTTAATGAATGCTCTAAATATAACATACAGAGATGACGAATGGAGGTTGTTCATTGATGCCTCTAAGCTAAGCCTTAAGGCTGTACTACTTCATAACAAAAACGAAAAAGCTGCAATTCCAATTGGATATTCTGTCCACATGAAGGAGACATATGAAAATATGCAATATCTGCTTCACCACATAAACTACAACGCTCACAAATGGAGCATATGTGGTGATTTGAAAGTGGTCGGCATGTTACTTGGTCTCCAGCAGGGTTAGACGAAGTACTGCTGCTTCCTTTACGAGTGGGACAGCCGTGCTAGGTCACAGCATTATGAAAGGAAGGAATGGCCTCTAAGAGAACGTTTAGTGCCAGGTGTGAAAAACGTTTCGTGCGAGCCATTAGTAGAGCCAAGCAAAATACTTCTACCACCGTTACATATTAAGTTAGGGGTTATGAAAAATTTTGTGAAGGCACTCAATAAGGATGGAAAGGCATTTAAGTATCTTTTCCAGAAGTTCCCTCGACTCAGTGAGGCAAAAATCAAGGAAGGCATATTTGTTGGTCCTCATATACGAAATCTGATGAAAGATGAACATTTCGAGACACTTTTGGAGGGCGCAGAAAAAGAAGCTTGGGTCTCGTTCAAGTCAGTGCCGCAAAATTTCCTTGGAAACAACAGAGCTCCAAATGCAGATGAATTGGTGGATAATATGTTGAAGGCGTACCAAAGAATGTGATGTAACATGTCTCTAAAAATTCATTTCCTCCATTCCCATTTCGACTTTTTCCCGACAAACCTTGGTGAAGTAAGTGACGAACATGGGGAACGTTTTCATCAGCAGATTTCAGCTCTTGAGAAACGTTACCAGGGCAAGTGGAATTCATCTATGCTGGCTGATTTCTGCTGGTCAGTAATAAGAGACACTACACAGTCAGAGTACAAGAGACAGGCCAAGAGGAAACGACATTGAAGTGAGTGTGCTCCTTAAAATACATATATGTTGTGGGATAAATTTTTACCAGTACTTACACAATAATTACCATGATATCTTAAAAACGCGAACTAATTAAACAATTTCACTATCATTTTCAAATTCAGCATGCAAAAATACATAAGAATCGGCTACTTTCATTAAAGATACAAAAAATTCCTTAAAATTTGTTGACCAGTGTTATTAATGAACAAACAATTATATAAACCTCAAAATATAAATACCTGGTAACACAGAAAATTGAATGAAACTTGTTTCATTGAATTTTTTGTGGCTGAAACTCTTGAGAAAGTTATTATTTTTATCATAATGAAAACATTAATATTAATTTTAATTCTTATGCATTGCCTGACATAATAGTAATGTCATGAAATTTGAAAAATTATGTCATATATTCATAATTCTATATTATATTGATAGATTAACTAAATATCCGCATCTGCGGATATTGAAATAAAAAATCCGCATCCACAGATGTTGAAAAACTGACATCCGGTCCACCACTATATATATATATATATATATATATATATATATATATATAATTTAGTGGTGGACAGGATGTCAGTTTTTCAACATCTACGGATGCGGATCTTTAATTTCAATATCCGCGGATGCGGATATTTAGTTAATCTATCAATATAATATAGAATTATGAATATATGACATAATTTTTCATATTTCGTGATATTACTATTATGGCAGGCAACGCATAAGAATTAAAATTAATATTAATGTTTTCATTATGATAAAAATAATAACTTTATCAAGAGTTTCAGCCACAGAAAATTCAATGAAACTAGTTCCATTCAATTTTCTCTGTTACCAGGTATTTATATTTTGAGGTTTATGTATTTGTTTGTTCATTAATAATTAATACTTTACATGAAATGTGCATGACTGGGCCTTATAAGCTACTTTATAAGCTAATTTAATTGTAAATTTCATAATTTCTTGGAGGTAATATCTGCATAACATCCGCAGTCAGAAGTGCGGATGCGGATGTTAAAATGATGCGGATGCGGATATCCGGTCCGCCACTCTATATATATATATATATATATATATATATATACACACCAGGACATGGGGGGCACAAGTGAAGACCAGGAGCAAGCAAAAATGTTGATGGCTCTCACAAATGAGTTTATGCTGACACAGGAGATAACAGAAAATACTAGAGAAAATAACTGCCTGGATCTGGCATTCAAGAATAACACGAACTTGATTGCTGATATAAAAATAACCCCAACACTTATCTTAGACCACAACTTAATCGAGATATCAACAAATATGACGACAGCATTAAAAGACAATACACATATTGAGGAAAGAAGTAAATTCGGGGCCTTTAACTTAAACTCCAAGACTATAAATTGGGAAGCAATCAGATCGCACATGACCCAAATAGAATGAAGAACAATTTTCGAGAATAAAACAACTGAAGAAATGCTAAAACCTTGAAAGAAAAAAACGCTGAGAATTTTAGAAAAATACGCTCCGAAATCAGCCAAAAGGAAAGAGGAGCTGGCTAGAGAGGCAAAAGAGAAGACTATTCCGCAAAAGAAGGAGAGTGGAGGTGAAGTTAGGCAACTGCGGAGATAATGACAGGAAAGCAAGAAAAGAAAAACTGGAGGGTATCGATAGGGAAATACAAGCCCTGATTAAGGACCATACAGAGAGGGAAGAGGAAAAGCTGGTAGAAGCAATAAAGGAAAATCCAAAATACTTCTATAGCTATGCAAAAAGGAAAACAAAAACGCGCGCCGCTATTGGGCCCTTACGGACGAGAAATAATGAACTAACCGACGATCCAAAAGAAATACCTGATACATTGAAAGCTCAATATGAATCAGTTTTCAGTACCCCAAAATGTCACAAAGCGATACCTGACATAAATGCATTCTTTGAAGAAGAATTGCAAGGAGAGTATATAACAGACTTTGATTTTACCCCAGAAGATGTAGCGAGAGCTATAGGACAAATGAAACCACATTCACTGTAAAAATGAAATACTGGATATGGAGAAGATCCCTAGACACTGGGGAAATACCGAGCATTTGAAAAGAGCAAACATAGTCCCTATATATAAAGGAGGGGACATATCTTAAGCAAAGAACTATAGACCAGTGTCATTGACGTCCCACCTCACCAAAGTATTTGAAAGAATAGTTAGAAAGAAAATTTATGATTTCCTGGAGACACGGGAAAGATTCAACGAAAATCAGCATGGATTCCGATCAGGTAGATCATGCCTATCACAACTAAGAGAACACTACAACAATATCCTAGATGCATTGGAAGGCAATGACAACTACGATGTTATATACACAGATTTTGCTAAAGCTTTCGACAAATGTGACCATGGTATAATAGCACATAAAATCAGTGGTGTAGTGCTAAATAAAGAAGTGAGGGAACGCATTTTGAAAGTGTTACTCAGATGCGGGGGGGACAATGGCGAGCGCGGCGAGCCCATACAGCTGGGGGTCCGGGGGCACTGTAAGCCCCCCGGGAAATCTTTTGAAATCTGACCAATTTCAGGGATATTTTGAGGTCATATGCACTGGATATTAGGATATATTCCAAGGTTGAAGATGCAGTATTTCCAGTGTCATTAGATATACGACATCCAGTACGATCAATAAAAATAGCTAACAACTGGAATGATTAACTAAAAAAAGTTAACAACTGGTACGCCGTGGTGACTTTCACCAGATCTTTATAGTCTAGCATTGCCTCAGTCGAAGCTAAAAGAAATGAAACAGTTAATGATTCTTTCTCATATTTCTTCTATGGGTGGGAATTAAAATTTCATGACGTTAGAGATTTGTAAGTTCGGATTTATTTGAAATAGTGAGGGAACGCCGTTCCGTCTATCAAAAAAAGTAAGGGAACGCCGTTCCCACGCGTTCCCACAGCACTACACCACTGCATAAAATGAAATATATGGGAATAACAGGCAAAGTGGGAAAATGGATCTACAACTTCCTCAGAGAACGTCTGCAGGTCGTCAAAATTCAAAGTATATCATCATCAGAATCAGAAGTACGCAGCTCAGTACCACAAGGGACAGTACTGGTCCACTCCTGTTCATTATCATGCTAACAGACATAGACACCGGAGTAAACAGCAACAGCATAGTAACATCCTTTGCAGACGATACAAAGATTAGCAGAAAAATCAGCGATGTACATGACGCGGAGGCCTTGCAGAAGGACACGAACAAAATACACAAATGGTCAGAAGAAAACATTTCTTAACATTGAGAAATTTCAGCTCTTGAGATATGGTAGAAAAGAAGAACTTAAACAGACTGCATATTATGCTCCAGATAGACAGGAAATTCAGAGACGCACGAAAGCGATCGATCTCGAGATAATGTCAGATGATGCGAAATTCGAAACACAAAATCAGGTAGCGATAAATAAAGCAAAAAGAGTCGCCGGACATGTACTAAGAACGTTCAAGAGAAGGGACAGGACAGTAATGATTCCCCTGCTAAAAACACTGATTATACCAAAACTTGAATACTGCTCAGTTTTGACGTCACCATATAAAAAGGAAGAAACTAATAAACTAGAAGAAACGCAAAGGCATTTCACAGCCAAGATTGATGGCTGCAAAGAACTCAACTACTGGGAAAGACTACGTAAACTAAATCTGTACTCCCTGGAAAGAAGAAGAGAGAGGTACACCCTAATGAACATATGAAAAATGGTCGAAAAACGAGTTCCTGGTATCTAAAAACTGGTACCTAAAACTAAACCCAATTACCATTCAAACAACACTGGAAAATAGGAAAGGCAGAATGTGTAGTGTTCCCAAATTAAAGGCCCGACAAGGGACCTCCTCAACTCTGAAGGAAAATAGCTTAGTTGTCAGGGGGCCAAGACTTTTCAACCAGCTTCCAAAGGACCTCAGAAACGTAACGGGGGTCAAAGTTGAAGTCTTCAAGAGAAGACTGGATACCTGGTTCAGGACGGTACCAGATAAGCCGGGCGTGCCTGGCTATGTACGGTGGAGAGCGCAAGAAAGCAACTCGCTCCTCCACCAAGCCAGACCTAGAGGCGGGGCCACCAGCTTGACCTCCGTGTGAAGAGAGACCAACGCACGAAACAACATAAGGTTCATAAGGTTATATATATATATATATATATATATATATATATATATATATTCTTTGTTAAGATCTAATAATATCTCCACATTGATAATGCAACAGGAATTCTGGAAAACATTAATGGGTCTATCTGTCCATCGTGATTAAATCATTATCTCTCCACATTCATAATACAAATACAATCTGGAAAACACTATCAATATAATAGGCATCAGCCACAAACCGGTGATGATATCGTGCTTCATGCAACCGTCACCTTACGGTTTCCACCACTGACACACCCATATTTAGTCTCTCCTGGATGGCGACAGCAAGTAACCATGTCAACACTACGGTTTGACCCATCAACGTCATTTCACAAACATTAGTATAATATTGTATGAATTTATAAGTATATATAAATATATTTATGCTAGTATAACCGTGGATTATTCTTATGTGATTTTGATAATCATTTACTGTTATTCAGATCGAAACTGTTAACAAGTTCTTTGTGTAACAGTCGATAAGCCCTTTCCAACTAACTCTCTCTGCCCCTCTACCTCGCTCTCACTCTCACTGTCTCAATCTTTTTCTCGCTCAATGTCAATACATATATATATAATCGTGTAGATTCGTAAGTTAGTAAAGGTTTAAAGCTGCACACGGACTCTACAAACAGCTCTATTAGTATTGTTACATAATGATTTAATATACGTGAGACTGCTGGGTGGGAAAGGGGAATGAGGGAGTGTGGAGGATGGTTGTGTAATGTCTATTTTTGGTTCAAATTCATTAGTATATTAAAAGTTGTATTGTGGTATCTGTTCATATAGACTTGTAGTAATCATAATGGAACCTTATTACTGTACAAGACTAGTAAACATGGAGTTCAACGCTGTTCACGATCATATTAATCGCTTATCTTTATGAACACAGATATTACATTATAATTAGTTAGGGGCCGTTCAAAATTTACGTAACGCTATTTTTGCGAAAACATGACACCCCACATCCCGCAGCCACGTTCTGTAACGCTAGACCACACCACACACCCAACACATTACGGAACGTTACAGGGGGGTTCAGGTTTTAGCAAAAATAGCGTTACGTAATTTTTGAACGCGTCTTACCTGTATGTCAATGTTATATGTTGTTGGACTTGGTTGGACCCCAGTTTGGGTACCTTGACTATCGCTGCGGCTTTGCCACATATACCGAGTCCACTGCGAGGCGAAGAACATTACATATGCGGGCAACTGTACATCCTTCTAAAGGCTTGGAAGCATACTCTAAGTACACGTACGTCATTCACACAATAACGCTCACATTCATACGCTAAATTGTAATGATTATCTTCATTAAAGCTGTTGTAGTAGAGCTCAAAATCCTTACGTTCGCTTGTATTCATACATTCATAGTAAAAGTAATGTTTGGGGGATGTTGGACAGACATAATTTAGTGTCTTGAGTGAGGAATGTGTAATGGAAGTACCCTTTTGAGACTTCGGCGTCTAAGCCAATAACCTTGGGTAGCTTGGGTAATTTACAAAGTGTAAACAACAGGGTGTCTTTAAACTGTACATTTCCCCTTATCTCCAATTGCATAAATTTGTTCCCTCTTTTCAAGGGATCATCCGTGAATATCTCTGACGACTCATGCTCAAGCAGTTCCCTATAAAGGAACAGAGTGTCAAATTTTGCAGCGTTATGGGCAAGAATATACAGTCATTTTTTTTAACTGGTCCGCTAGCTCGACAATATAGTTCACAAACAGTTTCACCAGGAAATCTCTTGCAGACCCCTAAAAATGTTTGCCGCTTACCACATTTGGGGCATTCATCACACTCAATGTTCATACATTCATCGCAAATAGTCTGACTTACGAGTAAATGCAGGATAACCTCTTTTGTTTTCGGGTTTGTGTAAGTTTCTATGTCATAATACACGGTTATACAGGGTTTACTTTTAGGTTTGGCATCTTTTGCATAACATAAGTTACGTGCTTTACACTATCTGCCTTATTTTCTTCACGGCATGTAGAACAGTGAATTTCATCGCATTTGTGCTCAAATTTCACCCAGTTGTCCACTGTACGAAACATACCACACTCACAAATCCTCATTTTCCTACACGTGCCATTCGAGTTATGGTAGGCAAAATAGACATTATTGAAAAACATGCGCTTACATACATTGCAATCGCGCTTCTCAGTTTCAACTACACGACTTTCACACCTGGGACTTTTACACTGGACGCAAACCATGTGGCACTCCTTACAATGCTTCAACAGGTCATTCGTAAACTTGAGACATCTCTTACACAAATCGTGATGTCTTCCATATTTTCGGCTTTTATCATAACTCGCGTAAAGAGCCATTATATTACGGATGGGTAGGTACGTTGCCCTAGACAAGCCTAAACTAAGTAGTAGGTGGAGTCTAGCCTCAACTACACTCTCATCGCCATCATCAGCAATATCTCTGATGGGGAAATGTTGCTGGTAGAGTACCTCATCATCATCATCATCATTCACGGTTCTGGGGAAGAAGAAGAAAAAGATTGTAGAATATAAGGAGCAACGCTTAAAATTTTGTTATATTTTGTAAATGCCACACTTAGAAGTGTGTCGTGTTAGAGATGGATTCTGTATAAAAATTCAGGTTCACAAGCCCTCCTACATGAATTATATCCGGTCCTACAGGCTGTGGCAAAACCGTGTTTATGCTTAAAATCATTAAAGATAAGGACGATCTGTGAATAAAGTCATATGGTGTTATTCGACATAACAACCCGTATTCAACGAATACCAAGATGATATTTTGTTCCACAAAGGTGTTTATGATGTTAGTTCTATAAAGGGTGATGAGCACACGGTTATTGTAATTGACGATCTCATGTTAGAAATGGATAAAACGTCTGCCGAGACATTTACAGTATTCTCCCACCATCTTAACATAAGCGTGTTCTTCATCAATGAAAACCTGTTTATCAAGAATAGATACATGCGCGATGTATTGCTAAATACACAATATCTAGTCTTATTCTCACAGCGTAGAGATGTGGCACAAATTGGTGTATTAGCCAGTCAAATGTTCCCGAATCAGCGTAAAGAGTTTTTGGAAGTTTATAAAGAAGTTATAAGTCAACGTTACGGATATTTGGTTTGTGACCTTCACCCACGAAACATGTTTAGGGTGCTTCTAAGAACGAATATATTCCCAAACGAGGCTGAAACAAAGTGTTGAAAAGAAAAAGCGAATTATTGTGCAAAGAGGTGGTTCGTTCCTACCCATCTTGTTTTCAGTTTGGCGCCTTTACTGTCTAGTTACTCTAGTATAATATAATGAAGAAATTGGTCGTGATTCCAAACGAGGTGTGTTTCGTTACAAAATACAAAGAACCAGGAATCAGTAGTAGATCCTTGTAAAAATAGGCTTAAAAGAATGGAGAATGAATTGCTGAATCTAATAAATAGCGAGAAGCCCCCTGACGAGAAAAGAATTTTATATCAAGAAGCTCTACATAAATTTCTTCAAGAGCTCGAACATTATAAGAAGTCGGACAAGGTCTCCATAGTTATCAGACATAGCACTGATGATGTTGAGCGTGACGGTGTAGGACCTGGGGTCGAGACTGGAGACGAACAGTCGAAGAACAACGGGGCGAGCCCGCAACACCTCGAGCATGTATTAAAATGTAGTCTCCCTCATACATTGAGGAATAAAGGGTTGTCTTTACAACCTATTGAGTGAGGACCACATTATACAATGGTCCGATACAAGCGAGGTTGTTGATGAAGAGTCAAAGGTACACATTTACAGTATTCTCCCACCATCTTAACATAAGCGTGTTCTTAATCAATGAAAACCTGTTTATCAAGAATAGATACATGCGCGATGTATTGCTAAATACACAATATCTAGTCTTATTCTCACAGCGTAGAGATGTGGCACAAATTGGTGTATTAGCCAGTCAAATGTTCCCGAATCAGCGTAAAGAGTTTTTGGTAGTTTATAAAGAAGTTATAAGTCAACGTTACGGATATTTGGTTTGTGACCTTCACCCACGAAACATGTTTAGGGTGCTTCTAAGAACGAATATATTCCCAAACGAGGCTGAAACAAAGTGTTGAAAAGAAAAAGCGAATTATTGTGCAAAGAGGTGGTTCGTTCCTACCCATCTTGTTTTGAGTTTGGCGCCTTTACTGTCGAGTTACTCTAGTATAATATAATGAAGAAATTGGTCGTGATTCCAAACGAGGTGTGTTTCGTTACAAAATACAAAGAACCAGGAATCAGTAGTAGATCCTTGTAAAAATAGGCTTAAAAGAATGGAGAATGAAATGCTGAATCTAATAAATAGCGAGAAGCCCCCTGACGAGAAAAGAATTTTATATCAAGAAGCTCTACATAAATTTCTTCAAGAGCTCGAACATTATAAGAAGTCGGACAAGGTCTCCATAGTTATCAGACATAGCACTGATGATGTTGAGCGTGACGGTGTAGGACCTGGGGTCGAGACTAGAGACGAACAGTCGAAGAACAACGGGGCGAGCCCGCAACACCTCGAACATGTATTAAAATGTAGTCTCCCTCATACATTGAGGAATAAAGGGTTGTCTTTACAACCTATTGAGTGAGGACCACATTATACAATGGTCCGATACAGGCGAGTTGTTGATGAAGAGTCAAAGTTACAGGGTCCGAACATCATTGATATCGTGCATGATTTGGTGAGAAAGTGGGATAGACCTTCACCAAAAGGATGGGGACATGTTAAAGCTAGATGACAGCAAATAAACATTCCAAAAAAGTTGATAGGTTACCAGAACAGGTTAAAAGACTTGAGAGAAGCAACGCATGTACCACAGCTGAACACACCTTCGCACTCGGCGGTAGCATCTCTAAAGAGGAAGAAGAAGAGGCCAACCACCAACGTACAACCCTACCCGCGCGCCTTTAAAATACGCAAATGGCTAACATATTAAGAAAAACTTATGACATTTCTAATCCAGCATCCTACGGTGGTGTTAATAGATTGTACAGGGGCGTATATAATGAGGGAGTAGAGAAAAAAGGTGGTGAGAGTTTTTTTGCGTAAACAAGATGCTTATACACTACATAAACCGGTGAGAAGGTTTAAATCTGCCAAGACAATTAGCAGCCTCGTTTGATTCTATTTTCCAGGCGGATTTAATAGACATGCAGTAGTACTCAGTCTATAATATGGGTATAAGTATGTTTTGTTGTTGTTGGTTAGCAGATCAGCCCACCCTGATCGAGCAAGCCGGCGGCACGCAGGTAACCGATCGCCCTCTCCGGAGTGGACCAGAGGTTCAGCGCACTAGTGACGTTGTGTTGTGTTCTGTGTTGTGCTTGAGCGGCACAGTCTTTCATAATGTGTTCAATTGTTTCTGGTGTGTCCTGGCACAGGTGGCAGGTGTCGTCTGTGGAGTTGTCTAGTCTGTGTTTATATGTCTGTAAGTTGGGGTGATGTCCACATCAGAATCGTGCTAAGTTAACTCGATCCGATCTGATCAGGTTGGTCTCTGACCTGTTAATGGGTGGCGACTTCGCACCTAGGACCGCATTCGGACCGAGTCGTGTCAGTGCTTTGTGAGTTAGGTGTGTGTGTATGTGTTTTCTGTACTGTGTGATGTCTGTGGGGTGTGGTATGGAATGGAGTATTTGGTTATAATATCTCTCTGGTGTTACCTTAATGGTGCGAGGTGTTGGTGCATGATTGTACATGTAGTGGCAAGGGTGTTGTCGGTTAGTTGTCGCTGCTGCCATGAATTGTGTTCCCCTCATGTCTAAATGTTCTAACTTTCAGTATTTTTGTTTCTGTGTGAAGGTGTTCTATTGATGTTGTTTGAGTGCATCCTGTAATGATACGAAGTGCGTTGTTTTGTATTGTCTGTAAGGTGTTTACGTGTGTTTGAGATAATGGGCGCCCAGCATGGGCTAGCATAGGCCATAACTGAGCGAATATACAGGGTGTCCATGAATTATTCACTCCATTATAAGCCTTAATAAATTCGTTATTATAGGAGCTATCTTAAAACGGTTTGCGGCAATTAATAACACTGGTATGCATATGAATTTTTTTTTCTGCTGTGAGGGTTTTTTCAACTCATATTATATAATTTGACCATGCTGAATTCGAAAATGACATTGGTTTTCCTCAATCAGGTGAGGTTTTTTCTCAATTGGCCATTTATTATAAGTCCAATTTTATCCCCAAATTTATTGATTTTTTTAGCTTAAACACTGTAGATACGAGTAATATTATAAGAACACTCGTGAAAAATGAAAACATTGTGTGAATAAATACTTTTATTCATACAATGAATATGGAAAAAAGTTTATTGAGGAAGGAATGAAGTTTTTTTTGCTTTCCGTCTGTGTTTTTCTTCGGGCACGTCTCGCTTCAAACACCAGCAATAGTCCGCCAGCATATTGATATCCCAGTTTCCCTGGTACCTCTCTTCCATTATTTTGATATCTTGGTGAAATCGTTCACCCTGTTCCTCACTATAATCCCCGCAATTTTCAGGAAAATAGTCCAAGTGGGACCACAAAAAGTGCATTTTTATGGACATGCGCGACCCATGAGCTTTGAAAGCTTCCATCAAGTTTTCGACAACGGACTCGTATTCTGGACTTCTACGCTTGCCAAGAAAATCAGTGATAACTGATTTGAATGCCTGCCAGGCATTCTTCTCAGTTGGAGTCATTGCGTTTCGAACTGAGTATCCTTGATCAAAGTTCGAATTTGAGGACCATCAAAAACCCCAGCATTTAGTTTAGCATCAGATATATGAGGAAATTTACTCTCGAGATATCGGAATGCTGAACCCTCCTTATTCATTGATTTGATGAAATTTTTCATCAAGCCCAACTTAATATGAAGTGGTGGGAGCAAAATTTTTGTTGGTGGTACAAGGGGCACTGGAACGACATTATGCGATCCAGGTTCAAAATTCTCTCTGGATGCCCATTCACGCTGTGCATAGTGCTTCTCATCCGCTCGGCTATCCCATTTGCAGAGGAAACATGGGTATTTCGTGTATCCCCCTTGCATTCCCAATACAAATGCCACAATCTGAAAGAAAATGAAAATATTTAAAGAATTTAGAGAATTTGTTCTATCAGATAAAAAATCTATGCATTGGACTGTATCACTTCTGTGGGGAAGTTAAGTGTTCTTATACGCTCTCAAATAACCTTTGGAAAAACAACATAGTCAATAGCAATAGTTTACTTATGATATTAGTATTACCTTCAAATCTCCACAGATCCTCCAGTTATGTTGGTCGTATACGAGAGCATCCAGTAAAATTTTCATGTTATCGTAGCTCTCAGTAAGTTGTACGGAATGTGCTACAGGGACTCATGCAACCCTATTCCCAATGTTGAGAAGTACTGCTTTCAAACTTCGTTTAGACGAGTCTATAAATAGCCTCCATTCTGATGCGTTATATGGCAGGCCCAAGGATTCGATTAGCCCCTCAACATTGCAGCAGTACACTAAGGAAAAGGTATTTTCGTGCACTGCAAAAAACTTGCGGAATTCTTCCTCTCGTTTCCTATACCAGGAGAATGTTGTTCCCGGAGCCAGCAAGTTGTCCTCTCGAAGTCGTGAGCCCAAGATCTCGGCAGCTAATTTGGAAAGTCCTAAATCCCTGGTAAGATCATTAAGTTTGGCCTGGTTGAGAGGCCTCGGCTCATTTGAAGCGGTATTTTGAGTTATATACGACTGGGACTGGTCATTGGCATTGGTCATTGATTAATCATCAGAATCATCGAAGTCCAGGGTTTGAGGTGGGTCGGATATTGGAATTCCAGGACCATGGGGTACAGGTCTCATAGCAGAAGAATGTCAAGGTATACAACAATGTGTTTATTCTTCTTGTTAACTCCTGAAAATAGAAACACAGAAACATGGATATAAAACTTGCATATGAATAGAAGAAGCATTCAGACAGTGGCGGCTCGTGAGGGAAGGCTGCGGTCTGTAAGATATGAAATAGGTCGATGGAGTCTATATTTTCTCTCTTTTTCATTCATATTGTCCCTTCGGGGACAATATGAATGAAAAAGAAAGAAAATATACAATCATTGTATATGTAAATGTAACTTGTATAACATATGTATGTGTAAATGTATTTTCTATAACAATATGTATATGTAAATGTATGATTACCATTATGGTGAATATTATGCTATATATGGTGAATATTACATTATGGTGAATATTATGTCAAGTTTCATACGAGGATTTCAAAATATTTAAGAAAAATAAATTTATAAGCCCACCTTGGAGGTTTGTCATGCAGAAATAGCAATCTGTCACGTGATCCTTTCCTTCTCTCCAAATCATGGGAATTCCAAAAGGCAAAGATTTCGCTCTGCCTTTGCTCCATCTTCTCAAATTTTCAATGCACGTCTTACAGCACATATGAGGGGCGAAATTTTTGTCCTGGTCCCCTAGCTTAATTCCAAAGTATGCTCTATACATTGTCTTCACAAATTTAGTGATTTGGGACTGGTTATTTGGCATGGTAACCGTCCCACATATGTAGCAGAATCTATTGGGATCATTTTTACACGCTCTATTCATTATGAAATATTTTATCTATATGCCTGAAAAGTAAAAAAAGATATTATACAAGTGAAACAAGTGATGATAGATGTTACTGTTCCAATTCCGCTTTGACAAAATCACGAAAAATTCTATTTTACTTATGAGGCCATAGGCGGATAACCTGAGCTGATTGAGAAAAACGGATTGCAGATTCGAAATCAGCAGGAAAAACTCTATAAGAATCACTTACAAAACCCTTGACAGCAAAATTGATGCATACCAGTGTAACACAAGAAATTTTTCTTTATTTCGTAGAACATCCACTAGGGCACAATGGCGACAGTGAAGGAGAAAGCAATGTGTGTGCTGTGGTGTGGGAAACCAAATCTCCAATTACTGTACAGAGACGTTTTCGGGAGGAATATCAGAAAACTCCACTAACAAAGCAATCACTCAAGTGATGGCTGAAACAATTTCAAGAAACTGGCAGTGTGCTGCACCAGAAAGGAGCTGGAAGGCCTAGTGTGTCTGAAGATAAGATAGCAGGAATTCAGGAGGCGTTTATCCGAAGTCATACAAAATCCATCCGCGGAGAACTGCCGAGAACTGCAAATACCGCGTTCAACAGTGCATAAAGTGGTTCACAAGAGGTTGAAACTTTATGCCTACAAATTGCAAACCTTGAAGAAACTTCTACCAAATGACAAACCCAAACGGGTACAGTTTACTGTTGACATTCTTGACCGTATTGGCGAAGATGAGCATTTTTTGAACAATGTCGTTTTCAGTGATAAAACGACATTCCATCTGTCTGGTAAAGTCAACTGACACAATTGCCGTCTATGGGGATCAGAAAATCAGCATGAATTTATTGAACACGAACGCAACAGTCTCAAGATAAACGTTTGGTGTGCTCTCTCCCATAACCGTGTGATTAGACCATTTTTCTTCCATGAGAACACTGTGAAGGCTACAAATTACCTAGATATGCTTGAATGGTATGCTGCACCTCAGCTTGAGGATATGCAGCCCCGTGTGTTCTTTCAGCAAGATGGGGCACCGCCACACTGGGGATTAGAAGTGCGGAGGTTCCTCAATGAAAAGTTCCCTTCTCGTTGGATCGGGCGAGATGGCCCTATTCCATGGCCTCCTCGTTCCCCGGATATCACGCCTCTGGATTTCTTTTTATGGGGCTACACAAAGGACAGAGTGTATGCAAAGAAGGTTAATAACATCACAGAATTAAGACACCGGATTGAAGAGACATTAGGTTCCATCACGCAAGACATGCTTCTTAATGTTTGGAACGAAATCATCTATCGCCTTGATGTTCTGCGTGCTACCAATGGGGCTCACGTGGAGGTTTACTGAATTAAAACAAAAATTTCTTGAGTTGTGTTATTAATTGCCGCAAACCGTTTTAAGATAGCTCCTATAATAACGAATTTATTAAGGCTTATAATGGGGTGAATAATTTATGGACACCCTGTATTGTTTGTAGTATATTTTGTTTATAAGAGACGTGTTCTTTAGATACTTGTGGTTAATTCTCCTGAAAAATAAATCGCTTGAAACAGTTGCTGAAGCCACCAAAACACTGATGTTCAAAGAAAACAGGATTCCTGGTTAATTTTGTAAAGATTTGGGCAAAGAATTTATTGGCCGAGCCTTCCAGAAAATGTTGACGGAGTTTAATATCAGTTATTACACATCCAATTCTCTACATAAGGTATCTTCAGCCGAAAGAGTTCAGCGTATCATAAAGGAACGTACGCATCGTTATTTCACCCATAAAAACACATACAGATATATAGACATTCTGGAGCCGCTGACTTCTTCCTACAACTGGTCACGGCATCGCATGATTGGAACATCTCCTAACGAGCTTTTATAAAGAGACCCCCTTACAGAGCCTGGGTCGAGAAAAAATAGCCGTAGAGCACCACCACTCTCTGAGCATTTCAAAATCAATGATTATATAAGACTGTCACGCGCGGGGAATAAGTTCGCGAAAGGCTTTGAGCAAGGGTGGACTCAGGATATTTTTAAAGTTAGATCTGTGAGGCCTAAAGACGATATGATAATGTATTACGTTGAAGATTTGAATGGTGAAGAAGTTGGCGGCAGCCTTTATGGTGAGGAGATGCAGAAAGTGACGTTTAATTTAGATAAAAAAGGGTTTACAATTGAGAAAGTTTTAGGTAGCAAATGTATAGGGAAGAGAAAGATGTATCTGGCGAAGTGGCTAGGATACCCTGAAAGCTTCATCTCCTATATAAAAGCTCAAGCAATAATGAAACTTAAGTAGTATACAAAATGATGCCTGACCGCTTCTATGTCACACTACCCTCTTCTGCCTCTTTGGACATGCATCCTGACAACACCCTGTCCAGCTTTATAAAAGAACTGCATGGGCCTATCGATTTCGGGCGTGAATCATACGAGGTCGGCTTGTGTGAATTTCAATTGACCACCAAGTTTTTAAGTATTGAGGAGAAAGAGGTCGTATTTTTTATTCTTAGAAAGCTCGATGAGTGTGAAAAATTAGGTATAACTTTGGATGATACCATGGGTGCAGCCTGGAGCGGCGAGTTTCAGAACTACAGTACAAAAGTAACACTAGGACTTGGGCACTATGACACAGTCGAGGATATTGTGAGGGGTTTAAATGGGAGTCTGGAAAGGTCAAGCCTCACTCACGATTTACTTTTTGAAGTCGTAAACAAAGACACACCGACCCATACTTTGTTGCTAAAATTATACCTGAGGGCAGGTATGGCGCGGGCTTCCAAAGAGACACTTTTTACGAGTCACATCATGACTTATTAAACTTATTGTACCAACTAAAATTACAAAAATTAGCCGCTGGAGCCCCTTCCTCGAGCATGTGTTATGATTACAGTAATATCGTGGACCACCAATTTATTGGGGATACCTAGGCTCGTTTGTTACGCATTATGCACATTCCCGATCATAGAGGTAAGAGTTTAAGCATCACATATGATAAGCTTCATTATGTCAAAGTTGCACCTAACCTACTAACCAGTATTTCAATATATATGAGAACGATTGAGGGAAAAAAGTTTCCATTCGGCTTCGGGAACTTAACTGTAAAGCTCCACTTCCGGAGTGTTGCGAAAAAATGACACAGAGGCCATTTGCAGTCTACCGAGGGCTGAGGTACCAGCGTAGAAGTGGGATCTGCTGAATTTTTTCGGCTATACTGCGCACAGCTGTGCCCTTACTGAAACGCAGGGCCATATATCTTGGAAAGAATGCCCTACAACTACAGTCAAGACTTAACACATTTGAAGATATAATGTCAGGCACCAAACCTAACGAAGCTTTCAGTAAATATTTACGACGTACACGGGACGAAATCGTCGAAGATGCGAGGAGAAAAATGTGCGGTAGAGGTTTTAGAAGAAAGAGAAAACAGAAGGTTGCTATAAGAGGAAGAAAGCGTACTGTTCAAGGTGGGAAAAAAAGGAAAGCTAAACAGACAAATCGTAATGTAAAGCGGAAAAGGCCTTAAAAATAAAAAATGTTCTAAGCGTATGAAGCCGGTCGTGGACTTATTTTTTGAAAACTAATATAAGGTAAATCTGATACAGATGCGTCTCATAGGTGATTGTACAACTGAATTGGAAGGGTACATTAGCGCTTGCTATGATTCATTTTATTCATCCACACAGCTCGGAATGCTGCAAATCTGAGCTAAATCTCGTTTATGTGCCTCCAACGCAGACAAGTGTTGTGGAGACCGAATTCCTCAAAATTCATCCTCTCAACGCTATTGGGTCAACGACTGCTATAGAGTTCGTGATTTCTTCGTCGGGGAGTCATTTTTTGACCGTTCCCACGTGTTTCTTAACAATAAACTGAGAATTGCACATTCGGATGGCACAGATTGTGAAGAAGGTTACGCAGTATACCCTGAAAACAACTTCCTAAACAAACCTATAAGCAGTGATGGGCAGTATCTAGATACATGTATCGCCGATACGTATCGATCGATACTTTTGTATCGGTATCGGTATCGCTTTAGCTACTTGACAAAAGTATCGATTTATCGGCATCGCTAAGGTCAATTTTCTTAAATGTATCGAAAAAAATCGATACTTCGATACATCGATACATTAATAAGAATTTTAAATATTTAAATAGATGTTATAATATGACACTACTGAGTTATATTTATGAATATACATAAATAATAATATTATTAAATATTTATTTAATGACGGTACTACTCTACTGGTCACGTCACACAGTACGGCGCAACGTTTAAACACGTTTGTACTTGTGTTATTGAGATTAATTAACCATAATATAGAAACGCTCATAATATAGAAACGCTCATATAATATAGAAACGCTCATTGGTGTTGCAACACTATTGGCCACACCCACTCGGTGTTGAGTTTAAACAGGTTCATACTTGTAACGCAGCGATTCCTCTTGGTCCCCCGAGGCATTTCTTATCAATCAGTCACTCATTAAGTAGACGTCACGCCGAGTAGTTGTGCGATAATGAGTGAAGATATTATAGTAATAATAACGCGTCAGGGAGTGAGCACAAAAGGAACAACCTGGTGAAAATGACGCGACAGAAAATCATTTCCATAAAATTAAAGATACCAACTGGTCAAAATCAGTCCTAATAACTTGCGGTAAATATTTTAAGATTGCGAATTGTGATGAGCGACTTAAATTATCTTGCTTGTGTCTCTTGTGCCCTTCAAAACTTGGTGTATTCATTAGTGCTGACCCGTCTTCGTGTTGCAATTTGAAGACTCATGTTTCGGTAAGTGCATATAAACAAGTCTTTAAATAGTAATGGGCTGCATGGGCAGCACGCAAAAGTATTGAAATACATTTGTAATTAATTAAAATTATGTATTTAAAAGTGTATTTTTAATGCGTTAACTTTCAAGAACTTTAAATATATATAAATAAATGTAGTTTAAATAAATATTAAATGCATTCAAATGTTATGTATTTTTGAGTTTATAGCAATGTATTTGATAATTAGATAAATGTATTTGGTATTATATACAAATAATACAATTCAGAAGCGTATTTAGTATTTTTTATATTTTAGTGGCGCATTAAGTATTTAAATACATACGTATAAAGCGTCCATCTCTGATACAGAATATATTTTGTGAATTTGAAAACGTGCAAAATCTATTTGCTTTGCTATATACTTTCAGAGACGTCATCCTGATGTGCTGGAGAAATTTGAAGAGTACCGCAAAAATCGCGTACGGAAGAGAACCGCTAGTGTTACGTTCAAAGCACTCCATACAAACGACTCTAGCATTTGGCAAGAAAACAAGAGCAGGACCAACAATTAACCAGCAACAATTTGATGAAAAGATAGTCTTTCATAGTGGATGGAATGTACCCCCTCTCTCTCGTAGAAAATGAGAAATTCAAAGATTTATTCTGTGGTAAGTAGAGCCTAAATTTAACACGTGATTTGTTTTAAGAAACGACGCTAAGAAATTAGATAGAAACATTGAATATTAATGTATTTATGTATTCATTATAACAATTGTTCGAAATATTATGGTGAAAAACTTTGAGTTTCTCATATGAGTCATATAATTATAAAGTTTGCAGTTGATTGGTAAAATAACTGCGAACATGTTTTTCGTAAATAGTTATTCCTTTAGTTATTACCGTATAATTATTTAAAGAAACATAAAGCTGTGATTCGAAAACATCGTTTGGCTAGCTCATATAGACCATAAAATATGAATTATATGATTAAGAATAAGACAATACATACATACCAGGTTTTTCACTAATTTAATTATTTTTACAGGAGTCTATCTATCTTTACAAGTTCCCTCACGACGTTCATTGAGCCGTCAAGTGTCTTCACTAGCTTTGTGCGTGCGCAAAAAAATAAAGGAAGAACTCTCTGCTCAACCGTACATATGCATGACTGCGGATATCTGGTCAACGAAACACCGCAGTTTTTTGGGAGTTACAACTTGTAACTACAGATAAGCGTATACTAGTATACTTTCATTTCCGCATAATATTTATGAATCATGATACGCATCGTTAAATTTAACCATTTCACGAACACCATTTTGGGTATAGATATTTTTTCATTTCACAAGTCCACGTTTCCTATTTTTGAATGATAGAATAAGTTGCATAAACATACTTCTTTTTTTCAGATAAATGATGCCACATTTGAGAGACGAGGTGCAACTTTGGGATGTGTACGATTTGCTGGAAGTCACACATTCGACAAGATTGCAGAAAAGTTGGATGATATTCGGAGAGACTTTTCATTGTGTGAGAGCAAGATTGTTGCCACCGTTACTGATAACGGGTCGAACTTCGTGAAAGCATTCAAAGAATACGGCATTACTGTTCCGGAGACAAAAGAATATCTCGAGGATGAACTTCAAGAAGATGGAGAAGACGACTTGATTGGAGAACAGGATCCAAACGAAGAGGGATTCATACAGTCCTGTGTAGACATCGATGCAGATTCTGAAGAAATCATTCTTTCAACACATTTGAGATGCTGCTCATACACACTCAGTCAGTGTGCACCACCGATGCAAAATCTGCGTTGAAAGGACATTATGCAAAATTACACCATACTGCCATGGGGAAGTGTTCAGCCCTTTGGTATTTCTGTGGCAAGCCTAAAACAGCCGAAATAATCCAGGAAACTCTAAAATGTCAGTTGACATTACCATGCGTCACAAGATGGAACTCCTTGTTCGACAGTTTATCAGTTCTGTGAAGCATAAAAGTGTCCTAAATGAAACAATGAAACAACTAGGACTGCCAACATTTCGTGAAAATGAGCTTCATTTTCTCCAGGAATACCTAACCGTACTACAACCCATTGCAACAGCACTTGATAGGTTGCAGTCCGACAAAGAATGTTTTTACGGTTGCCTGCTTCCAACATTGTTAGGTGTAGAGAAGAAGCTAGAGCGTTTGAATTCGGAGGCATTGCATCATTGTCAGCCACTTCTCAATGCAGTCACAGTAGGGTTCACTAAGCGGTTTGAAAAGTTTCTGTGCCTTGATGCGTCGCATGAGTGTAAAGCAGCAATACTGGCATCGTCTTCAAATCCTCTGTTCAAGTTAAAGTGGATGACAATAAAGAGCAAATTTAATACTAACATTGTCAAAAAGAGGGTTCAAGAAATGTTGGTTAATGCTGTTAAGAGCCTCAGCGAGCAGACCCCCCAGCAACAACTAAGTGATGCTGCATCTGACAGAAGTGCAGATGATTTCTTCTGTTATGAGTCTGCTTCCACTAATGTCTCTGCAACCCAAGATTCCACTGAGATGGAAGTTTTACAGTATCTGGGTGACGGAAGTCATTCTCTCCAATCTCTGAGGTAGTACCCAGGAATTCTACGGGTCTTCCTGAAGTATAACACACCACTACCATACTCTGCTCCTGTAGAACGGTTGTTTAGTTTGGCTGGTCACATTCACGCTCCAAAAAGGAATAGACTGTCTCACCAGATGTTTAGCCAGCTGGTATTTTTGAATGGTAATAGTAATTACTTTTAATTGTTAGTGTAATATTTTCAGTCATTCATGTATCCTACAAAATTAAAACATACTTTCATTAAATAAAGCAATTGTTTTTATTTACATCTATAAAACCCATTAAAATGTCGTTGATTTTACTTACAGTGCGTACAAATTACTAGTATAAACAATAATATCTAATACCTACATATTAAATGAATAATTATAAAAATGTACCGGCGATGCATGTATCGGTATCGGTATCGCTTAAGACATCTAGAAAGTATCGGAGTATCTGTATCGCCTAAGACGTTCTTCATGTATCGATGTATCGGTATCGCTTTAGCGATTTTCATGTATCGATGCCCATCACTGCCTATAAGTCAATGTGATGTGTACCAAATTCATACTAACATTTCACCTGGTGCTAGCCATCACCATTATAGAGCGAGAGATGGAAAAGAGACACATTTGGCGGCTCAGGGATATTATACCCCCCCATTTGATGGACAGTATAAAAAATAAATTCAAAAATTCTAAAAAGAAAATATCTGATTTTTTGTCGCAAGATCAGCTGCTTGTGAAAGGTGTTGAAATGAGGATTAAAATTACATATACAGCCCCTGAGATATGTTTAAATCTGGATGAGGTTAGCGAGCAATCTATCAAATCTACTGTTGTACACATTTTAGATAGTATCCCAGGGTTCGTCGCGTAAAGTTGTCCGCCACATTATATAGAGTGTGCCACTTTTAATAAAAGTTTGAAATTTTGAGATGCAATATTTTCATGTGGTGTCCCTGCTACTTTATTGGCGAATAAGAAGTTTTAACCGATTCTGAAAATATTTTACCCCGGATCGGGAGCATTGAAATTTTGACCCCAGCCTGTGACGACATCAGACCGATTTTTCATATGTATTTGGCCATAAAATCTTTATTTATTAACCGATTCGAATGATTCTTGTGTTAATTTATTCAGAATTTAAAGTTCTTTAGTTATTAATGTTATTGTACTTATTAATATTAATTGTTATTAGTAGTTATTAATGTTATTAATGCATTTTAGTTATTAATGTTTTTGTATTGCTTTTCAGATCTTTTATTGTACTTCTTTTCAGACTATGGAAAATAATGCTTATTCTCTAAGGCGAAGTGAACTAAATGTCAGTGATGATTCCAGTGATCCTATTATTGGAAAACTTTTGACTGACATAAAAACTGGTAAAGGCAGTGTGTTGCCATCCACTGGTGATGTGTTGAAGTATTTTATTTATTTAACTAGAGGAGAACACCAAAATGTTTCTCAGGATGAGGTGATTGCGATTGCTTTGAGGAAAGTGAAGGTCGTCTGGGATATGGCAAACATTCCTACCAAAAATGTAATAAAGAATCCTCTACCTAAAGCCAAACTCAAAGATTTGATAAAAGAGCGTTCTTCACTAGCTCTTAACAGAGGTAAACCTAATTTGGAGCAAAAACAAAAAGACTTTCTAAGGAAGTTAGAGAAATTATTAGATATTGCGGCCAGTGACGCCTTAGATAAGATAAAAAAAGACAAGGTTAAAGACGAAAATCAAAAAATGATAGACATAACATTTCTCGAAGATCAAAGGACAGAGAGAAGATATTGTCTGGGAAATGTTGACAAAAGTTACGAGAAAAAAGTAGTGAAAAACGTAACACGAAAGGAAAGCTACAAAAAATTTGAAAGAGAAGAAAAAGAAAGGCCACTGCAGAAATTCCAAACACTTGAAACGCCATCGAAAGCCAATTCTTCTTCATCGACGTCCAGCAGTGACAACGATAACGATGGCGAATTCACCGTTCCTAAAAACACACCCAAAAGACAGAAAATTTTTCGTTTCGAAAACGTATCCTTCATGGCAGATCGCCTTAACGTCTCTTTGGGACAGAGGACAGCAATGAAGGCAGCAGTAGCCTCTGCTTGTGGAATGGATCTAAGCAAGCCGGCCTTATCTAAAAGTTCTGCCGAGCGTGCAGCAGAGATGGTTTGAGATCAAGCATCAAGACAAATAAAAGAGGATTTTATTGCCCCACCTTTCTCGGTCATCCACTGGGACAATAATTTGATAACAGATAAAGCAGGAGGGAATCGGAAAGACTTGCCGTGCTGGTATCGGGTGCCCCAAATGCCAAAGAGGGCAAGCTGTTGGCTGTTCCTAAAATCCCAAATACTAGTGGCGAGTCGCAGGCTACTGAAACTTTTGATATGATGAAAAAGTGGAACTTAGAGCGCCATGTTATTGGGTTTGTTTTTGACACTACAAGCTCCAACTCAGGGCGCCATACTCGAGCCTGTAAGAGACTTGAAGAATATCTATGTAGGAAAGTATTGTGGCTTGCTTATCGGCATCACCTATATGAGCGGATACTCAACAGTGTGTTTGTAGAAATATTTGGAGGAAGCACTTCACCAGATTATGAAATTTTCAAAGAGTTCCGGGAGGAAAAGTGAAGTGGCAAGGCATTGACACAAGCATAAAAGATTTCAGAACACTGAAAATCAAGGACAGAAAGCTAAGGTCTAAACGGCAAGAAGTCTTAGATGCATTAACCGATTTGCTGACTGAGAATGCATTCAAACGTGGTGATTATCGGGAATGCGCAGAGTTGACAATCCAAATTTTAGGTGAAGTACCCCCAAAAAGGAGTACGTTGGCTCCGTCCAGGAGCATCTAATCGTGCACGATGGATGTCTGCAATCCTATATACCTACAAAATGTATGCTTTTGGATACCAGGCTGGCTACGATGAGAAAATGATGAAAATGCTTGACCAGATATGTCTTTTTAATGCATTTTTCTACGCTAAAGTATGGCTACATTAAGGCAACGCGGCAGATTCTTCTTTTAATGATTTAAGTTTATATCACGATCTGAAAACCTATGAAAAACATAACAGTGAAGTGGCAGGTGCAGGTCTTAAAGCCCTTGATAGGCAAATGTGGTACTTTGTGGAAGAAGTGATACCACTCTCCTTATTTTCACACAAGGTCAACAATGCAGAGAAGGCTAAGATTGCCATTGCCTTAAAAAAGTCAGAGAAAAAGATTTACGACATGAAAACTGGCCATCCAGTCTTCCCTATACTCAGGGAAGGAACCAAGCTTTCCGACCTTGCTGGTCCAAAATCATGGCAGTTTCTGAGGCTCTTTAAATCAAATGGGGATTGGTTGAGAAGACCAGTAGAAGAATGGGAGAAAAACGAGGACTATATTCGTTTAGCTTCTTACGTGCGAGACATGAAGGTAACAAACGATACGGCTGAAAGGGGGGTAAAACGTATTGAAGATTATGCTAAGAGCCTCACCATTAATGAACAGCAACGCCATTTCCTCCTTCAACTTGTTGAAAATGAAAGACGCCTTCTTCCAGACATCTACAAGAAGAGCAGCTTGCGAAACTACTTGAAAAAATAAAAGGTGAGTGTTCTATATACTGTTTCATGCATTAAAATATTTTCAGTATTTAATCTGGGTTAATATTATGAATTATTATTAACAATTTCTCCTTTTTCAGGGTCTTCGACGGCAACCGAATTGGCAATAAACTGGCAAAGAGGGTTCAAAGGAATGTTTTTTATATTACTTTTGTATGCTTTTAAAAAAAAATGGGGTTTTGATCATGTCATTGACAATTTTGACTTTTCACTCCGTTTCTGTGAAAGGTTTATTTCAACTTTGACATGTTCAAAATTGTTCCCACCCATCGGAATGAGCCTATTTCTTATTATTATGCTTTTCAGATGGGCCCATTGCCTCGAAGCTGATCTGGGATGATGCTTCAGGGTGGCGGTCACACCCACAATGTCTCCTGTATTGCACCAAATTTGTCTAATTTTTATAAATTACCTGAGTTTTCGACCAAACACTTATAGTAAAAGCTACTGTTTTTGTATGAAAAAGAAAGTATTTCCAAATCTGCATCAATTGACACCAGAATCATTCGAATCGGTTAATAAATAAAGATTTTATGGCCAAATACATATGAAAAATCGGTCTGGTGACCTCATGGGCTGGGGTCAAAATTTCAATGCCCCCGATCCGGGGTCAAATATTTTCAGAATCGGTTAAAACTTCATATTCGTCAATAAAGTAGCAGGAATCACCACATGAGAATAGTGCACCTCAAAATTTCAAAAATTTATTAAAAGTGGCACACTCTACGCCACAAGCAGATGGAAATCGAGAAGCGCTTGTTGAAAGATACAGCTAAACTCGGAATCTAAAAATTCAGGACTGACACCTCTCAATGTTCTAAGAAACATAGCTTAAATCTTCTATTTTCTCTGCTATGTTTTTTAGACCATTGAGATATGTCAGTCCTGAATTTTTAGATTCAGAGTTATTCAATACCATGAATATTGGTACTAAATTATGTTATCCTATTTCATTTCTAGATAACTGACTTAGGAAAGCCAAGCATAGGTATTATAATAATGTAACTGTAAAGGAATTTGAGCGTAAAAATATCCTTAGCCTATTTTACCATGTTAATTTTCAATATCTTCAGACTTTACTTAAAGCAATTGGTATCAATGTAGTCTTTAAGTATAATAATACTGTTAAATCACGCCGAATAAAGAATAGCCCGGATAATACGTTTGGTTGTGTGTATTCGATCGGATGTACACAATGTAACTCAGTATATATAGGCCAAACGGGAAAACGTTAGACATTAGGGTAACACAGCATCAATATGTGTATAGAACAGCAAATAATTCTAATGCATTGTTTAACCATATGTATAGATGTAATCATAGTATCAAGTGGGATAGTTCTAAAGCGCTCGTTAAAAACACAGATATAATTGAAAGGAATATTCTAGAATGTGCATTTATCCATTTTAAAAATAATTTCAATAACAGCGCGGGAATGTATAAAATTGACAATATCCTGTTAAAATATTTTTGCCTCTAATTAACTCTTATTAATCATGTGCTAATCTTTTTATTTTTCTGTCCCCCTGTACCTATGTATATCTTTTTGTCATCTGGCTTTCTCCCTCCATTCTCTGACGAGGTGTACTTCTGAATACACGAAAGGTCTTGGAATCATTTTTCGCTTTCCTTGTGGGTTTGCATCATATATATATATATATATATATATATATATATATATATACAGAATTATGGAGGAAGGTTCACTTCCGAAAGAAGTATATACTCATACATTCACTATCAAAACAAATTTAATTCATTTATACTCAAAGGCAAATCTAATTGCTATAAAGTATGTTCTACACTATCGAAAAAGATTTGTCAAATAACCCCATTCTACCAATAAACAATAAAATTTGCTTGCAAATACCTGAACCTGTATAAATAGAACAATAAGTAAATAATAATAATATAATAATAATAATTATTATTATTATTGTTATTATTATTATTATTAGAATTAATTAGTAATAGTAGTAATAGTAGTTATTATAGGGGGAGATTGTAGGCATCAATCGATCAGGGAAGTACTTCAAGGGGGACGTTCAGGCAGGAAGCAAGGAGTGCTGAAACTCCCATTCTCCTGTCACTGTCCTCTTTAGTTGATCTTTTTCTGTGTCTCATCTACCCTGTTGCAGTCCAGCATGCTCTCAAATACACGCTTCTCACTCTATTCTTCACTACATATACATGCATTTAACATACTACACAATCTTTTCAAAATTTATAAAAAATAAAATGGCATTGTGAGCCTAGGAGACCTTGATTTTGTCTCTCTCTCTTTCTCTCTCTTATAAAGGGGGGCATTTTTGCGGTCATACGCCCCGGGCTCCACCTTTCTACATAAAAAAAGGAAAAAGTTGTAGTAGTAGTAGTAGTAGTAGTAGTAGTAATTTAGATATTTCAGACGATCATTATACAAAATGAAATACTAAAAATCTGCCTAAACCCTGAATGCTTTATGTGTTTCATGTTTTACTGAAATATTTCATCAAGTTCTTAAATTGTGCAGAATTTATTGCAGTAATTTTATGTAACTTAATATTCCATAAATTTCCCTTTTCTCTTTCATCACTATTATTACTTCTGTCATACGTGGAAATACTGCGAGAGTGTTCTCAAATTACCAATTAAATGTATTTGTGTTTTCCTGTTCAGCGGAAGAACAAAGAGCGAACAGAGGAAAAGAAGACTTAGTGATGCATTGGATACTACTTTGCGATAAATGTACAATTAAAAAAAGAAGTTTTTATGGTTAATTCGTGAACGAAAGGATATGTGATATGAGTTATACGTATTTCATCTATATTTATGTGTAGGAAGGGGAGAATTTGTAAATTTATGTAATTATTTTGATGGAAGATGTGTACAGGGAACCACATTCTGCACTTCATTTCAAAAGGATTTAAATGGTCTCACGTCGTTTGTATTCAAACCCAAAGAAAAGTAATTTCTTTTTTATTTCCCGCTCTCCTCACTGCTGAGCTGGATTTAAGAATTTAGCGTTCAGGCGTCGTCGGACAATAATGACGTTAGTAGAACCTTAAACATAAGCATGAACTTATTTACCCCGAAAGAAGCTAAGATCTAGTTCATCCATTTTATGAAATTTAAAATCAAAACCAAAGAGACAAGTCTTTAAAAATATCAATATGACTAAGAGAAGTAATACACAGGAGTCTCAACCATAAAAGCTTAGTTGAACCTGGCAAGATCAACAGAGTTGGAGGAGCTCTTGGCTGTGTTTGGGGCCCATCATGTTTTCCAAATGTAATGTAATGTTATGTAATGTAATTATTACAATTCGATGTCTCCAGACTACTAAATGCAAATTAATGGTCAAAAGACGGCGAAACAGACCAACGCATCCTTTTGCTTTGGAGTTAGCCTTCATTGGAATATAATAATGCATTTTATAGCAGCCACTTAATTACTTGAAAATTCTGTAGAAATGAAATTATTGATGACAACTAAGTCACTACTTCCAACAGGTGGTACGCGTACCAATGATAGTAATTAAAATGCTCTTAAATAGTACTTAATTATGAAAAATGAACGAATATAAAAACTGGTGTTGGCGAGCAAGTAAAGGTAAACAAAATTAAAATAACACCAGGATACGTCTTTTATCAATATTCGTCTCAAGAATTCGTTATAAAAGGTAATTGACGTGTCACCTGCAACTTTCGTGTTTATAAAATTTAGTAAGTGGTACCAGAGGGCGGACAAGTCCTTAAAGCGGTACTTGGCAAAAAGGAATTAAAAAGTAGTGGCCTATGTAAAATAACAGATGTTGAAGTCACAACAATTTATGTTGGAGAGGCAAAAACTATTAAGTGGCAGTAAACTTCCTGAACTTTTCTTCTTTAAGATAATAAAATGCTTCGAAATTTATTCATTTGATTTGCAGAAGAGATAAACCATCAACAATGAAGGCGTTATTCGAGCCTTCAAGATTTATGCCACTGCAAAAGGAGATATTTCCTCCAAAAAAAAGTCAGTTGTCGAAGATGAATGTCTTTAGTAAGAATATGTATCAGTTACACCTGATTCGTTACAAATAACTAGGTAAAAACCAACGTAAAGCAAATATGATGTCATTACACGCACATTACACCGGATATACTGTTTTGCAGAAAAGGAATTTCAATGCATTATCCAGCAATGATGATGAATTTACTGCACAAGTTCTAAATAAAGTATACAGAGAATAAGAACAGAACGAGTAAAAACATTCCACTATTTTGAAATAAATATCAGTAACTTATCTACTCCTATATTATCTTCAGTAAAAAAAAAATGGAAGTGAAA
Source organism: Bathynomus jamesi (assembly GCA_023014485.1). NCBI lineage: Eukaryota > Metazoa > Arthropoda > Malacostraca > Isopoda > Cirolanidae > Bathynomus > Bathynomus jamesi. The sequence continues at coordinate 310,139 of JAJOZX010003835.1, forward strand.
TTTACATCTTATCCTCATTCTTCCCAAAGAATTATACCAAGAAATTACATTATTTCGAAGTATTTGTGACCCTACTTTTTTCTCCGTGTCGGCCTTTCGTGAAAAAGAAAGTTAGAATTTTAAAAAGAATGAATATTTGTGAGGTAATCCCTTTCACGGATCGTAACGAAGGTACGACCTCCAATTTAAAATTACGATTGCCTCTCTTCCTATAAAGCTTAGAAGTCCTGAGAAAGCGACTCCCAACGGCCATCTAAATCATATACCGAACTTTACAATAATTGAAATGTCTTGTGTGATTCCTTTCTCTATTCATATCGAATGAGACGAGTTATGGAGCGAAAGACATGATGTTTAAGTGAAATGACTCGTACACTTGATTTGTGTATTTGGTTTTTGCATCCGCCAAAACCTGCGTTTCCTTCTTTATTCATACATGATTCTTTACTTGGATGGATGGTTTTAGAAAGGAAGAAAGAAAATTAATATACTCGTAATTTATTGATTTTTCTTATTTTCGGGGTTATTCAAAAGTTTTCTGATGGAAGAGTTATTCAACTGCTTTTAAAATATTAGTAAAAAATTGGTAGCTGTTATTAAAGGACATTGTAATTGTAGCTTCACACAACATGCAGTGACATTTTAAAATGAGCTGCACGATGATTTATATACTTACGTTAGCTTCCTTTAAAATTTACATTTGTAAATAGTACTCATTACTTTTCCCATTTTGCAAGGCGAACCGTTAAAAGTAAGAAAGAGGAGCTTAATTTTAGGGCGTGTGTTATACATCCATAAATTAGGGTATCTGAATTATTATTCAAATATTCATAATGTGAATATACGCTCCAGAGCCATTCTTTGTTCGTTGCTATTATCAGTTAAGCTTCTTTATTTATCAAAACAGTAACTATTAGTAGTACTAGGGGCACTCAATATAGTTTGCCCCGCCCTTTTTTCTTAGCTAAATAATAGGCCATGGGGCTGAAATGTCTTTTAGGCCGTAAGTTTGAACTTTCTGCGCTTCACATAACAGGATTTTTCCAGTTTGAACTTCCCCTCCCCTCCTTGTATAAAACCGCTTTTAAACGACCTTGTATAAAACCGATGGTTAACGCAGTTTGGAAAATGGCGTCTGGCAGTGATGTGCGTCGTAAACAGAGAGCTTTTATCGAGTTCTTAACTGCAGTGAAGGAAACAGTTGGAAATATTCACAAACGTCTACAAAACGTTTACAAAGATGCTGTTGTTGATCGAAGCACAGTTGGACAGTTGGACGCTGGTCTCAACGTGTCAGATCATCGGAAAGAGGGAGAGCCAGCCTCGATGATGAGCCACGCAGCGGTCGCACGGCATCGGCTGTGACATCTCACACTATGCAACGTCCTAACAGCATCATTCAATCAAATCGGCGCGTCACATACAAGGAGCTATCACTGGAGCTAGGAATTAGTGAAGGAAGTGTGAATACGATAATTCAGCAACTGGGATACTCAAAGGTATGTTCACGGTTTGTTCCTCGCGAACTGACTGAAGATCACAAAGCCCAAAGAAAAGAAATTGCTTCTGAGTCGTTGGTTCGATACGAGACAAAAGGGGATGAATTCCTTTCACGAATTGCGACTGGGGATGAGACTTGGGTACACCAATTTGAACCTGAAACAAAGAAAAAGTTCAAAATGGCTCCCTCTGCAGGAAAGGTTATGGCCACCATCTTCTGGGACATGAAAGGGGTTATTCTGGTGGACATTATGAAGAAAGGATAAACAATCAACTCAGAGGCATATATTGCTACCGTACAGAGACTCCAGAGACGTATAAAGTGAGTTCGACCGGAGAGAAAACTGGAAGACGTCCTTCTTTTGCACGATAACGCAAGACCACACAACAGTTTGCAAACAAGAGAGACCATCACAAAAATTCGCCTGACTGTGTTATCCTACCCTCCATACAGCCCGGATATGTCACCTTCAGACTTCCATTTGTTTGGGCCAATGAAGGATGCTATTTGTGGAAGAAAGTTTCAGAGTGACGATGAAGTTGTTGAGGAGGTTAAGAGGTGGCTCCAGCGGAACCCGGCGGACTTTTACCAGCAAGGAATAAAGGCCCTTTTTTCGAGGTGGAGGAAAGCCGTAGAAAAGGATGAAGACTACGTGGAAAAATAAAAAATTGTAAAAAAGGTATGTAACTACTTGTGTACAAAAATTCTGGAACTTACAAGGAAACTTGGAAAGAAAAAAAAAAGGTAGGACAAAATATATTGAGTGGCCCTCGTGATATTCATTAATTATTTAATTATTCAAAATATGAATATTCAAAATAAAATCTGCTACGAAAACTACATGCAATTTTTATATATTAAAATATTAAAAAAATAATGCTAATTTAGTAGCCATTTAATATATAATAACAAAAGAAATTAATAAATAAATGATTATGGCACACAATTGCAGAAAACATTTAATGGCATACAAAAACGTCTTTTATAATAATTTCTAAAATCAAAGTATAGTTTATGCCTTTTTACGATTCCCACATCGTAATTCTGAGTGTTTTATGCTGTCATAAATTTCTTTCCACTCATCATAACTTTCAAAGGATTTTTCGATATTTTTGACATTTAAGAAAATATCTTGTGTAATTCTATCTTGAATTTCAATTACTCTACAGTATATACGAAATTATTTGGTGAAAATTTTCATTCACTCGCGGTGCATCTTGCTCCTGAAGAATCATGCACCAGAACTGAAAATAAGTGGGGTGTCTGCAATACAAACTAACGAAAATTGCGATCAATTGAATACGATTATAGATGTTCTTGGGAATAGACTAACGCGGAGCATTGTTGCTTTCGAAAGCTTCGTCAGTACATTAACTCTCCATTTGTTTGGCAGAGCTGTTGCGAGTTGCTGGTACCCTGAAATGAAGGTATGGGCGGAATGGGCTCTGTGTAAAGAGATGTTTGACTTCATACTTCCGCTTAAACTATGAATGCATCGATGATTTATATATTTATATATATATATATATATATATATATATATATATATAAATAAATAAATATATATATATATATATATATATATATATATATATATATATATATATATATATAAATAAATAAATATATATATATATATTATATATATATATATATATATATATATATATATATATATATATAATAAATAAACTGGTACCAAACCTCAAACTAAACCCAATTACCATCCAAACACGCTGGAAAATAGGAAAAGCAGAATGTGTAGTGTTCCCAAATTAAAGGCCCGACAAGGGACCTCCTCATCTCTGTGTAAAATAGCTTGGTTGTCAGGGAGCCAAGAATTTTCATCCAGCTTCCAAAGGACCTCAGAAACATTATAGGGGTCAAAGGTGAAGTCTTCAAAAGAAGACTAGAAGCCTGGTTCAGGACGGTACCAGATGGGCCGGGTGTACCTGTCTATGTACGGTGGAGAGCGCAAGAGAGCAACTCGCTCCTCCACCAAATCAGGACTAGAGGCGGGGCCACCAGCTTTGTGAAGAAAGACCGACGCACGGAACCCTAACAAGGTTAACAAGCTTGACCTTCGTGAAATGAGGAATCACCGCGCGGAACATTTGAAAGGTTGAAAAGTGTGTATATATATATATATATATATATATATATATAATGAAAATAACCACGAGGGAAAATTAAAACATGAAATAGTGCTGAAGCACTTTCGTCTAATGACATCCTCAGGAACACTGAAATTAATAACAAAATTGAGACTATAGTACGAGTATATACTTATAATGAAATGAAATTAAATGAAATGAATGAAATGAAAAGGTTCATTGGCAGACTAAAGTCCATATGACAAATATTAATAATACAATGACAGTTCACATACTAAGGATAGAAATACTCGTGTATACAGTTGATTAGAAATAATACAGTAATGTCGGAGTTAAGTGGAGCCTCAGACAGACGTTTTCGTACCATGAATTTCAGAGCTTAGAAGACAAACGGCAGGACTCATAGATAGCTTGGATAATCGAGTTGGTTGATTTTTTAATTCTTTGCATTAGACTGTATTGAGCACGTCTTGTTACCTCCGGGAAGTTCGGGACATTACGGGTAACAAACATTTGCGTAGCTGAGCATCCCGGGTAATTCATGTAAGAGTCTAAAAGACCTGTTGTACAGCAAATTTAGGGTTCTGCCAGAACCTTTTCTATAATTCACCCAGAGTTGCTGTCCGTATATATTACTGCAGAAAGTATGAAAGAGAGTGTCTTTAGCTTCACTTGTACAGAATGCGCTACCATTACACTAATGGTAGCGCATCCAACCGGCAATTGGAAGGCCCTGGGTTCGATTCCCGGGCGGTTCGCCTCATTTTTCATTTATTCGTTATTTCTCTTCCCCGTGTGCAGAGACGCTCCTTATTTACGTCGTTTCTATTCATTTATATACTGCGTGGTCATTGCAGTTAAATGCACATTTTCACGATTTGCGAGGGTGCCCTCTCAGGGCATTGGTTTCTGCCCTATGTAGGAGAATTTCGATTTATGATTGATCGAGGTCCGTAGTGTAATGGTAGCGCATCCAACCGGCAATTGGAAGGCCCTGGGTTCGATTCCCAAAGGAATTGAAAATGAATTGAAAGGAATTATAATTTAATTTACACAATTAAGGAATTATTAAAGAAGTTAAACATACTACTACCGCATACTTAACGGTAGACCGCATACTACAGTACGCCCTTGATGATTGGTTAGGTTAAGTCGTGATATTTTCGTAAGTTTTAACGAAAATATCACGACTTAACCTAACCAATCGTCAAGGGCGTACAATTAACCTAATAATAAAATAATAAGAAGATAAAAAGCTATAATTAAAAGGTAGACCCCCGAATCATAGGTAGACCGCCGAATCGTAGGTAGACCGCATACTACAGTAGCACCGAAGTAGGAATAGAAATGTATTACGTAGTGAGCATAACTAACTTGGGCTAGTTCTTTTTATATTTTCCCTCCAATAATCTGAAACGTCACCTGAAGATCTTTTCACCTGGAGATAATTGTTCAAGTTCTGCTGAAGTGTCGCTGGTTCCTTGTGTATTATTTTCAAAATATAAATCACTACACATAGCAGGAAAGGCCGACATGGCTTTTAACTTACAGGAAGTAACTAAAAAAATCAATTGCTCATTATCAGTAAGTTTGATTTAAGCTGATAGCTCCATAGAATTAATAAGTTTAGAAATTGGGGAACAATTGCAACTTACTATTGGTATTTTTTATGTTAAAAAAATTTATAGAAAAAAAAGTATCTTTTTTTTAATTTTTCATCCTCGAAACCGATACAAATCCGAACCCGAATCCAGAGAAAATATCCTCGAATCCGAATCCAGAATTGGAAATGCCCACCAAGGTTTTATATACTGTATATATATATATATATATATATATATATATATATGATGCAAACCCACAAGGAAAAAGAAAAATGATTTCAAGGCCTTTCCAAATATAATTTATTTTCAAACTGAAATTTAAAATCTTTGACGCAAAGCTTAATTAACTCAATAAGAGTGCTGTGTTGAACAGGGAATGAATATTCAGAGAACTCGTCTTTTAAAAAATCAAGTAGGTCATCAACAGGGGCTTTTGTGAATAACGAGCATATATCAAAACTTACCAGTTTGAAAATAAGTTTTGCTGTGTCATTTGGATTGGCGATGGAAAATTCCCTCTCACTTATATATGGAATTTTTTGAGAGTAGAATTTTGCCTACTATTGTTAATTTTAACCTTGTTTGGTAGAGGTATATAGATGATATTTTATGCCTTTGGCCTAACAATTTGAATGTTGACGTGTTTCTTGGTAGTTCAACAATTTAGTACCATCTATTAAGTTCACGGTTGAAAAAGAAAATGATGGAAGCTTATCTTTTCTGGATCTAAAAATTCAGAGATGCTTGAATCGGTTCAAATTTGAAGTTTTTCGTAAGCCTACTAATAATAACTATGATGTCCATTTTTATTCTGACCATCATCCCTCGATTAAATCTTCCATTTTCTCTGCTATATTTCTTAGAGCATTGAGAGTTGTCAGTCCTGAATTTTTAGATTCAGAGTTATGCAATATCATGAATATTGGTACTAAGTTATGTTATCCTATTTCATTTCTAGATAACTGCCTTAGGAAAGCCAATAATAGGTATTATAATAGTTCAGCTGTAAAGGGATTTGAGCGTAATAATATCCTCAGCCTACCTTACCATGTTAATTTTCAATATCTTCAGACTTTACTTAAAGCAATTAGTATCAATGTAGTCTTTAAGTATAATAATACTGTTAAATCATGTCTAATAAAGAATAGCCCGGATAATGCTGTTGTTTGTGTGTATTCGATCGGATGTACACAATCTAACTCAGTATATATAGGCCAAACGGGTAAAACGTTAGACATTATGGCAACACAGCATAAATATGCGTGTAGAATAGCAGTAGAATGGACGCAAAATGGACGAGTGCAGAGACGTTGCAGAGATAACGACCAATGTTGCAATGTTGCAAAGGGGGTATGCAATGAAGGGGGAGGGGGGTATGCAGTGAAGGGGGAAGGGGGAATGCTGCAGGTGCAACAAGGGTCATGAAACTTGGGGGCGACTTTATCCCCCAAAAGAAAGACAGGAGAAGGAGAGAAAGGGAGAGAGGTATTCACCTGGCTGGAGCCAAGTGCATATTAACACTTCAGCCGACCCGCCGTCCTCTTATAGGCCCCTAATCAGCCAGTTGGCTTAGAAGGCGTAAATGGCTTGTACAGGTTGAGTTGTCAGATACCACTTTTTATTTTAGTTTTTCAGGTATACATTATTAGGGTGCGTTGCTAGATACCACCATTTATTTTATCTCACACGAGTTGCTAAATAGTGTTTTTAATTGTTCAGATATACAATATTAGGTTGAGTTGCCAGATTGTACCATTTATTTAATTAATTCTTAGCAGTTGGCTTAGAAATCCGTCAGTAGGTTTAGAAGGCGTAACCAGCCATTTGGTATAATTGTTTACAACCAAAAGAATTAAATAAAACAACATTACATCATTCTGTTTATTAAATATTGTAAATATGTAGAAAATAAATACACATTGGAATGATCAAAAAACAAAAAAATAAAAAATAAGAAATAATATAACCATCAATATAGCAGAAATATACACACACACACACACACACAATTATGTTAAATAAATAAATACATACACTTTATCTTCTACCGCACAAAATAAAAATAAGGAATACAAAACGTATAGCCATCAATATAGCAGAAATATACACACACAATTATGTTAAATAAATAAATACATACACTTTATCTTCTACCGCACAAAATAAAAATAAGAAATACAAAACGTATAGCCATCAATATAGCAGTACAGGCGAAATATATATATATATATATATATATATATATATATATATATACAATTATGTTAAATATATAAATACATTTACTTTTTTTCAAAACACTAAACTCGCACTTAATCGAGTCTACAATTACATCGTTATTGCTCTGCATTACGCAGTATACGCGGTTTAATAATATTTCACCGCTTAAGGTATAGGGATCCTACTCTATAAGGGCCTTCATATCGTTCAGTACTATTTTTGTGCCCACTTTACAACCGGTTGGTAAGTTATCTTTAAATACGTTTAGAATACAATCAAAAAGCACGCACAAAGAGTTCATCGTTAGCCACAGCGTCAAATACAAGTTTATAAACACGCCTTCCCAATCGAGGGTTTATTTCTACCGACCCGAGCTTTTCAATCGTGAACTCTTCTTCACACTGCATAGCGACAGTTGAAATAATCTTCTAAGTCGTTACAACAGCTGCTCGTTATATAAAGAAATAGTTCTTCAGGGTGAACGGTGTAGGTGAGCTCAGCCCTGTACCGATCAATTGCTTTGTACCAAAGTTCATGATATTTCAAAGAGTCTAAACTTTTTAAATAAACGTTCAGCTCTAGACCATTCTCACCTTGTTCAACCCTACACTCAGTAAACCCACCGAGCAGAGCGGTGTATGCATATTCAAGAACCGTATAAAAATAAAGCATATCCGTAACACGCGCGTCTAATATAGGCTTCAGCTTGCGGAATCCGACGATTTCAAACATTCTGTCGAGGATGAAACGGTTTCGCGAAGGGACAAGAGCGTTATTATCAGAAGCATTCTTCCACATCAACCGTATATCAATGCACGGCCGATCGTTATTTATACACAACGTAGAAACAACGGCGTATGAGGGGGTGTCACTAATCTGCTCCCTTCTTGTACCTACACCTGTAGGAATTTCATAACGATCTTCACTCCACTTCTCAACTATCACGAAGATTCTATTCATCTCCTCGACACTTAAATAAACAACATTCCGTTTGTTTGTTTGTCTGCAATCAGTGTCCAGTACATAGTTAATGATACCGGATTTACGCCTGAACACGCGCAACGACTTCGTCTCGGACACATCGTACACGGCGTTGAGAATGCTGCTCAAAGGAAGTTCCATCGTTTTCGATGAGCGCACGTCCACTCGGCTCAAGCTCTGAGATAACTATGAGGCACATGCAACGCGACGGCTCGACGGGAGCTGTGAGTCATACCATAATCTAATGAAACGTGTACGGCGCTGATCCGACATGAATCGTTGTATCCCATTATATTGGGCAGGTGTTTTGAGAAATTTTCCGATACAAGAATTAATTTCGGTTTTAATGTTTTATCACTCCCACTTCCCCGAATACGCACCAGGCATTTTCCTTCAGGGTAATTTTCACGAACTAAACACATTTTATAACGGTTTTAATGTTTTACCACTCGCCATTTCCACAAACTAAACATCTTCACATTCCGGCGCACTATTTGAGAGGAACATATACCCATATTTTTCCTTTTTGTTTAACAAGCGATACTCATCTCTAAAGTCTGTTAAAAACTCACGCAGGGCATTAGCCACAACCTCACTACAAACTTCGTCATGATATATATTAATATAGTGATAAAAATACTTAAGATTCTCCATGATGACGAGATTTACATTTCAGTCGCAGGGTACGAGTACTCGGTATGATGTCAACATGACATAATATCGCTTGTCATACCACTCATCAACAAGACTCACTATCCATAACCGTTGTTTCTCTTCTGCACGTGTTGTTTCTTTTACTTCACGGTATATGTAAGCTTTTATAAAGTTTAGTCCTACAACATAGTTCAACATCACTTGTCCCACGAAATCCTACAATGCTCTCACCAGAATAGCCATAGAGTATTTGTACATCTTGCTCCTTCGCACGATTCAATGTAGCCTTAAAAGCATCAAAGGAGGGAATAGGGAGTTTTTCAGTATCCACTACATCTTGACACTTTGCAGAATACCATTTCATAAACGTTGAACAAGCAATATTAAAGGTAGCCATTACTATTTTCTGTCTACGCGGGAGAATACACGTCTGATGTCCAGGGCTTACTGCGATCAACTGAGCACGCAGGGAAGCCCAGGTAGTAGCATGACTCACGTTGCTGGTCTTACAGTGGGCGGAGCTTAGAACTTTCTCCTGTACACACACACACACACACACACACACACAAAGGAGAAATGAAACGCTAATTGAAACACGATTTATTTAATAAACGAAATATTCAAGGTATATATATATTTACAAATACGTGTAATAAATAAGTTAGCAATAGACACATCAAAGATTATATTCAAGCATATATATTTACAAATACGTGTAATAAATAAGTTAACAATAGACACATCAAAGATTATGGTATCCAAAGGGTACGGTATCATAGGTACCAGGTAGGTAACGTTTCCTATAGGTGTTACGGCACACCTTTGTACCCCTAAGTTCCTTCACGCCCCCAGCTTCTGCGCCCGAAAATTGTGGGTGCCTACAGTTAGTTGGGGAGGCCGATCACCCTCATCATCATCCAAGCACACTAGATCCTTCAACGATTCAAAGTTAACGACCCGCCGATTCGCATGGTTGAGCGTGATACCCTTTGCCTTCACGATATATTTCATATCCTCCCCCACCCTCACCCGTACCCCATAAGTTTTTGGTCCTGTTGAGACAAAAGAGTCGGCGTATGCGGTGTCTCCATACTCATCCTTGATCTCATCAGTCAACTCACCGAGGAATTCACCAATAGGAGGCATGTATTCACCCTCCCTCTCTGTGAATATCACACTATCTGTATCAGCGTACAATACACTCCGCCCAAGAGAATGCAATAAGCCCCAAAGTTTGATGCGTGCGTAGGCCGTTGTGAAGCTGGCTACAGGTATGTTTGTAACCTGTGAGGTATCTGTGGCCAATTAGGTATTGTTTTATTTTATTATGTAAGTATTACCTACATTCATGATCTCCATGACCTCTTTATCGGGAGCATTGGCATAATCCCAGACTTCACTATAACTTTGTGCCAAATGAACGTTCCCTGTATTCTGTGCAAATTTTCCCCAAATACTGTTTAGACAACTTTCCACTAAAGCGCTTGCCAAGGTTCTTTACAATTTCGGAACAGTCAAACTGTATACCTTCACGGTCACGGTAACGTTGAATATAAGCCGACTTTTCATCTTCGGTATCAACTCCTCGCGGATACCCTGATGTTTCGACCTTATCTTTCAAAAAAGCGTTTATATATGTGAAAAGGTTGGGTAGCTTCTGAAACCTCCACACCTCATGTATCTTCAATATGCTGTAGCCATGGCGAACAGCTAGATCCAGCTCTGGACTTGTATATACACCTCTAATCTTACGCTGGTGGGTGTATGGTCACAATCACCATTGTCTCTTCTGCGCACTTCACGCACAAGGGAAACATGAGCTTGTGATCGATAACGACGGGTAAGATCGGCATCCATAAATCGCGAGGGGGAGTACGTCTACGAAAGAAAGGCCGAAATAGTACCCGTTCAAATTTCTTGAGAACTCGTCGATGGAGGGTAGGTCAGGTCCCACCAGTTTCTCAGGCGCACCTACGGGGTACGGATTGTTCTTCATCACGTAGGGGTATAAAGAACAGAAGTCGTAGTAATGGAGTTTCACACCCTCCGTAGGCGGAAAGTATAGCTTGAAGGGATTTGTACGCCCTCCGAACAAGCTATCACCGCATTTGAGAGGATCCAGCACCATTGAACGCTTGATCGTGTTTATTTCTTCACGGTACTGTCCGTCTGTCTCCATCCGTGCATCATACTCATGTTCCCACAAGACTTTGTGAGTGAACTGGGATCCTATAAGTTGATCGCGGGTGCGGGTCCACGCAAGACAGTCGGCAGGAGATCTACCGTGGATATCTCCTGCGATTCCACACTCAGGACGGGGGCATCCGTGCCACCAGCAACCGTTAAAGGAGTACACAGTCTTCTCACCAGTGGCACGGTTTTCACTTAGTCCATCAACCCAAAAAACACGACCATTAACTTAATGGGTACTTCACCCGTGTTGCGGGTGTGCTTTATGTATACACCTGTCTGCTGAGTAGGTGTATGAGCCAGTAAATAGCCTTGTGCCATAACTGCGGGGATTGTTTCTGTGAATAATGGCTAAGGTGTCTTTAGGCATGAAGTTATTCTTGAACACCGTAAAACATAATGAGGCGATGGTGGTTGCGACTTGCAACGGATCGCATTTGAAACGGCCTATGTACATCCTTCTAAAGGCCTGGAAACATACTCTAAGCACGCGCACATCATTCACGCAATAACGCTCACATTCATCAGCTATATTATAAGGACTAGATTCATTAAAACTGTTGTAGTATCGGTTAAAATCTTCACGTTCATCTGTACTCATACATTCATAGTTAAAGTAATGTTTGGGTGGAGGTAGTCCTACGTAATTTAAAGTTTCGCTAGTGAGGAATGTGTAAGGGAAATATCCTTTTGAAACTTCAGCGCTACACCCATCACCTTGGGTAGCTTTGCTAATTTACAAGGTGTGAATAATAAAGTGTCTTTAAACTGTACATTACCTCTTATGCATCTGTATTAGTTTGTTGCCTCTTTTCAAGGGATCACCTGTAAATATCTCAGATGACTCGTGCTCAAGCAACTCCTTATAAAGGAACTGTGTCAAATTTTGCCCCGTTATGGGCGGGAATATACACAGTCATTTTTTTTAACTTGTCCGCTAGCTTCACAATATACGACAAAAAGAGTTTCACAGGGCTATCGTAGGCACTCGTTTTAAAAACGTTTGTCCGTTTACCGCATTTGTGACACTCATTACACTCGATCTGCATACACTCATCACAGATAGTCTGGCTTACAAGTAAATGTGGAATAACCTTTTTGGTTTCTGCGTTCGTGTATGTTTCTATATCGTAGTACACAGTTATACAAGGGTTATTTTTAGGCTTAGCATCTTTCATATAACATACATGCTTTACTCCATCCACCTTATATTTCTCATGGCATGTAGGACTGAATTTCATAACATTTATACCTGAAATTACCCCAATTATCAATCATATGAAACCTGCCACATTCACAGATTCTAATTTTCCTGAACGTGCCAATTGATTTATGGAGCTCAAAACAGTTATTATTGAAAAATGTGCGTCTACACACATCACAGTCTCTCTTCTCAGCTTCAACTACAAGTCTTTTACATTTGGAGCTTTTACACTGCTCACATACCATGTGGCAATCTTTATAATGTTTCACTATATCATCCGCAAACTCGATACATCCCTTACACAAATCATGATGTCGCCCATATTTTCTATTTTTATCATAACACGCGTAAAGGTCCCTTATATTACGGATGTGGAGATACGTTGTCCCTGACAGTCGTAAAATAAGTCACCGTAGCAACCAAATGTTTTTGACCCGTGTATTTAGTACAGTAAACATGCGGGCCAAGACTACTGCTATAAAGCCGCAACCACGATCGGCATTTATATGTCGTTTATAAATAGCGTGAGAATTGAAGTTAAGTGTATAAGGTGTGGCGATATGACCCGCTACATGGTATACACGGTCAGTATTTACCGTGAAGTTGTCCATATTGAAGGCTATACTACTTTGAGAGGCCTGCATTAAACGTCCTAATATATACTCTATATCTTCAGCTGCCAAACGTCTGAAGGGTATTACTACCCAAAAATCATCTACATCTCCGTCATCTGACCCGAATCCAAACGACAGCATCGTCCTGACTTCACGTACGTCGCGGTTCTGAAGGGCAAACTCAACAATACGCTCAACTATGCGCCGTAGTCCGTGTTCAACACCATTGCTATACACGGATCTAGGATCAACCTTGAATATATACCGATTTCTAGTCAAGACTGGAATGGGACATCGGTACGCACCAACTCGAATGTTATGCCATCCTCAACAGAGCGAGAAGCTGCTGCGGAGGAGGTACATGGATTTGAACAGGAATAAGGGGATATATTTTTTATTTGAAGAAGGTACTATTGTGGGGATTGTGTTGTAAGACGTAGGGGGTTGGGGCTCTACTACTGGCACGCTTTACACCTGACGTGTAGGGTTCTTCATCATGTCTCCGCTTTGAGTTGTCGCGTGCTACAGGTATCGCTGATGAGGATTCGTCGGCGGGGAAGGATTCTGTGATCACAACTACACTGTCGTCGGGGTCATCCGTAATGTTGATGATGGGGTGCTGTACCTCATCTTCATTCACTGTTCTGTGAGAGAAGAGAAAAACAAGTCTGTAGAATATAAGGAGCAGCACTCAAAATTTGTAATATTTTGTAAATGACCGACTTAGGAGTGTGACGTGTTAGAAATGGACTCTGTACAAAAATTCAGGTTCACGAGCCCATCCACATGTATTATATCTGGACCTAAAGGATGTGCAAAAACTGTGTTTATGCTTAAAATCATTAAAGAAAAGGGAGAGATGTTCTCAAAATTTGTGCATAAAGCTATATGGTGCTATTCGACGTATCAATCAGTGTTCAATGAGTACGAAGATGATATTTTGTTCCACAAAGTTGTATATGATGTTAATTCGTTAAAGGGAAATGAATATACAGTCATTGTAATTGACGATCTTATGTTGGAGATGGATAAAACGCTTGCCGATACATTTACAGTATTCTCCCACCATCTTAACATAAGCGTGTTCTTCATCAATCAGAATCTACTCTGCGTTCGCACTTATTAAGCAGATTACATTTTGATATTGTATTGTTAACAGATGAATGAAGAGCAACCCTTGAGGGATCTGATGGTTGATCAAGAAGATGGATTGCTAAGGGTCAATCTCTACCATGGAATGAGGTTTTCTTTTAAAAAGTTTGTGTAAGACTGAGCATTCATTTTTACCCCATCAGGCACCCTGTATGGGACAGCTACTTCATTGCCTATCAATCCTGCCCAAAACATGACACTACCTCCACCTTTTTGGCGTCTTAATCTCTATGGTAGAAATTGGCTCTCAGCAATCCATCTTCTTGACCAAACATCAAGGCCCTCAAGGGTTGCTTTTCATTCATCGGTGAACAATACAGTAAAATCTGTTTTCACGTACTGACGCGCCCATTCAACACGCTGCTTCTTGTACCTGGGTGTTAATGGTGACTGAATCGTAGGTTTACACGTCTTGCCAATTGTTTGGAAGATTCCACATCGAGATGTTCTTGGTACATTATGTATGCCAGCCTGCTTAAAAACCTCTTTACTTGAGGACAATGGATGCTTTGCAATTTGCGCTTGATTACAGATACCTGCCGCCTTGTGACTTTTCTTATAGCTCCTTTATCACTTCGCTGCCTCAGTTTGGTACCCTCCGCTACAAACTTGTTTACAGTTCGATAAGCTCTGCCAAACTGCTTTGCAGTTTCAATAGATTTTATATTTTCAGCGAGTAACTTGATTATTTTTCTTTTCTCAGTTAGTATTAAATCCTTCTTCTTACCCATTTTCACCATTTAGATCCATAAATAGAATACTCGCTTAATAATTCGGAACACAATATTTTACATATTTTTCAATAAAATAAGATAATTATTTTAATTATCAAAATATTTTATCGAAATGAATACCATCAATGCTGCTATATATAGTGATTATTTGCTACAAATTTCATTGAAATCGGGGAAAAACATTTGAAAATATTGGAGAAAATGTAATCTGCTTAATAAGTGCGAACGCAGTGTATTTTTCAAAAATAGATACATGCGCGATGTGTCGTTAAATACAAAATATCTAGTCTTATTCGCACAACGTAGAGATGTATCACAAATTGGGGTATTTTCCAATCAAATGTTCCCGAATTAGCGTAAGGAGTTTTTGGAAGTTTATAAAGAAGTTACAAGCCCGCTTTACCGATACTTGCTTTGCGACCTTCATCCGCGAAACACGTTTAGGGTGCTTCTAAGAACGAATATATTTCCAAACGAGCCTGAAACGGTGTATATTCCAGAATGACAAAGAAGCTAAAGAAATACCATGAACTAATAAAAATCTATCATCGACTGCCCCGGGCAATGCAGCAGATGTTTATTAAAAATATCGACTCCGACTTTTTAAAATGCATCTGTGAAATCTGTCTTAACCTTATAAATTGCAATATATCAATGAAACCACCTCAGAAGGCTCGCCTACGCCGTTACAAGAACAAAATACGTGCACTCGCTCGTAAAAGTCAAACTGTAGGGAAGAAAAAACGAATTATTGTACAAAGAGGAGGGTCATTCCTCCCCATCTAATTTTTAGTTTTGGGCCCTTTACTGATTAGATTAATATAATGAAGAAAGTGGAAGTGAATCCACACGAGGTGTAGGCTTCACTGCAAAGGAATCCAGACACGGATGTAGATCCTCGTAAAAGCAGGCTTAAAAGAATGTAAAGCGAATTGCTAGCCCTATTAAACAGTGAAAAAACACCTGATGAGAAAAGAATCTTATACCAAGAAGCTCTGCAGAAATTTCTTCACGAGTACGAAAATTATAAGACCCCGACAGAGATTCCCGTGGTTATTAGGCACAGCACGGGGAACGATGGACATGGTGGCATGGGATCTGTGTCCAACGATACAGCTGACCAACCAAAGATTAAGGGATCAGCCACACAGAACATCGAGCATGTATTAAAAAGCATCCTCCCATATACCTTGAGGAATAAAGGTTTAAGTCTTTATAATCTATTGAATGAGGACCCCGTCATAAAATGGACCGATACAGGCGAGATCATTGTGGAAGGAGTAAAGGTACAGGGATCGAATATCGCAGACATCGTCCATGATCTGGTGAGAAAGTGGGATAGGCCCTCACCATCAGGATGGAAGCATATTAAAGCAACACTACAACAAATAAATGTCCCCAAAACAATGAAAGGAAATCTGAACAGGTTAAAAGACTTGGAACATGCGACGCACATGACACAATTGAAGTCGCCATCACCCCCAGCGGTAATACCTTTGAAGAGGAGAAAGAAAAGGTTAAACAACGGTCAACCCTACCCACGTGCCTCTAAAATACGCAAATGGTTAACAAATTAAGAAGACGTTATTATGACATTTCTAAGCCAGCCTCCTACGGAGGCGTAGATAAACTGTACAGAAGTGTTTAAGGAGTAGAGAAAAAAGATGTTGATAGATTTTTGCGGGAGCAGGATGCTTATACATTTCATAATCCTGTGAGAAAAAGGTTTAAAACAGCCAAGACAACAGCTGCTTCGATTGACTCTATTTGGCAAGCAGATTTAACAGACATGCAAAGATATTCTGTGTATAACGATGGTTATCGCTCATTCTATTCATAATAGATGTATTCTCTAAATATCTGTGGCTAATTAATTCCTCTGAAAAATAAATCACCTGAAACATTTGTTAAAGCCACCAAAACGCTGATGTTAAAAGAAAACAGAGTTCCTGGCTATTTTTGTACGGATATGGGGAAGGAATTTATAGGCCGTGCTTTTCAGAACATATTGACAGAGTTTAATATCAGTTATTACACTACCAATTCTATGCATAAGGCTTCTTTAGCTGAAAGAGTTCAACGTACCATAAAGGAACGCATGCACCGTTATTTTAAACATAAAAACACATACAGATTTCTAGACATTCTGAAATCATTGGCCTCATCATACAACCGCTCACACCATCGCACGATTGGGACAACACCTAACGAAGTTTTAGAAAGAGGTACGCACCCAGAGGTGAGAAGAGATGAAACACCACCACCACACTCTGCTCGTCTCAAAATCAATGATTATAATTATGTAAGGCTGTCGCGTTCGGGAAATAAATTCGCGAAGTGATTTGAGCAAGGATGGACACGTGAGATTTTTAAAGTTAGGGCTATGAGACCTAAAGGTGAGATAATGATGTATTACGTTGAAGATTTGAATGGGGAAGAAATCTCAGGAGGCTTTTTCCGCGAGGAGTTGCAGAAAGTTGCTTTTAATTTAGGAAAAAATGTGTTTAAAATTGAAAAAATTATAGACGCAAAGGTTCAGGAAAGAGAAAAATGTACCTGGTGAAATAGCTAGGGTACCCAGAAAGCTTCAACACCTATATAAAAGCTGATGCAATAATAAAGCTTAAATAGTATGCAACATGGCTCCTAACCATTTCTACGTCATACTCCAGTCCTCCTAGTCCCTGTCTATACACCCTAAGAACACTAGCCAACTTTGTAACAGATCTCCACGGACCCATTGAATTGGGTCGTGATTCGTATGAGGTGGGGGTATGTGAAATTCAGCTGGACACCCTCTTTTTAAATATTGATTATAAAGATACCGTTTTTACGATTCTTAGATACTGTAATGAGTGTGCAAAAGCCGGGGTAACTCGGGATGAAACTATACGTATCGCCCGGACTAAGGTTGCACGGTATTACAGTACAGAAGTAACACTAGGCCCGGGCCGTTATGGTTCGGCTGAGGATGTTGTGAGAGACTTAAACGTAAGTTTAAAAAACTCAAATCTTACGAGTGACTTATTATACGAAATCGTAAACAAAGGAAACCTTGCACATACTCTAATCCTAAAATCAAAGGCTAACAGAAATATTAAAGACGGAAGAGTGTTCAAAATTATAACCGAGGGGCGATATCGATCAGCCTTCCAAAGAGATACCTTTCACGAGGCACAGCATGACTTGTCGAGCTTGTTGTATCAATTGAAGATTGAGAAATTGGATGAAAGCTCTTAGCCCCCAGATATGTGCTAGATTTACAGCAATATAGTGGAACAACAGTTTGTTGGGGATACCCAGGCACTCCTGCTGCGCATAGCTCACATTCCCAACCATAGAGGAAGGAGTTTGAGTGTTACATATGACAGACCCCATCATGTGAATGTCGCAACTAATCTAATAACCAATATCTCAATATATACAAGAACGATTGAGGGTAAAAATTTCCCATTCGGTGACGGGAGCTTAACACTGAAGCTGCACTTTCGACGCACTGAGTTATAATGGACAGAAAGCCTTTCACCGTCTATCGAGGGGTGAGATACCAGCGTGGTAGTGGACTTGTGTCCATTTTTTCAACAATACTACGTACGGCTGTTCCTTTGCTGAAGAGGGGTGCCAGACACCTCGGAAGGAAAGCGCTACGTTTAGGTCTTAACACTGCAGAAGACATATTGGCTGGGGCTAAACCTAAAGAGACTCTAAAAAAACATTTAAAACATACACGGGATGATATCTTCAAAGATGCAAAGAGAAAAATGCGTGGTGGTGGGAAGAAGAAAAGGACTGACCGGAAGAAGGGATTACCGCCACGTTGCATTAAACGTAAAAGGATATCAAAAAAGAAGTGTTGTAAGCGAATGAAACCTCTGGTTGACCATTATTTTAACTGATATAAGCTATAAGCTGTAAATCGGAGCTATCCCTCTTTGAGATGCGACCAACTCAAGTTTATTGAACACATTGAGTTTATTACAATTAACCCTTTAAACGCAATTAGTTCCCCGAGTGCTCCTATAGAATTCGTGATACCCAGCTCAGGCCCTTACTTTTTTATCGAAGCTGTGTGCACAAGTACGCTAAACTACGTATAGCCCATTCTGATGGAACAGACTGCGTTGACAAATATGCTGAATTCCCTGAAACAAACTTTCTGCACTCCATCTTCAACCAGTGTGACGTATAGTTAAATCAGGTCAACATATCGGCAGGCACGGGGTACTATCACCTACGAGCCTATCTGGAAAATGTCCTTAATTTTTCCAAAGAAGCGAAGGATACCTTTTTAAGTGCCGAGGGATATTACCAAACTAAAGACGAAGGTAGTATAACAGACAAATTTAAAAATTCTAAAAAGAAGATATACGAGTGTTTTGGACATCTGCATACAGATTTCACATTCCAGTAGAAGTTGCTTGTGAATGGGGTGGATATGAAAATAAAGCTCAGCCGCACGAGTCCTGAGATCTGCTTAAATCTGGATGCTGATCAAGAAGAGGGAGCGAAACCCGTTGTGGTTCACATTATGGAGACATACCTCCGCGTAAGACGGGTGAAATTAAGTTCACTAAAACAACTAGAAATTAATAAAAATTTACTAAACGTTACAGTAAAATACCCTATTAACAGAGTACAAATCAAACTATACACGGTGCCTGCAGGGTTGGCATCGAAACAGATAGAAAACATCGCCCTGGGAAATCTTCCTAAAAGGATATTAATCGGAATGCAGAACCACGCTTCGGTGAATGGAGAATATAAAAAGAGTGCCTTTAAATTCGAGAATTTCGGACTTAAAATATAACTCTATATGTTAATGGCGTTGCGTTGGGAGGAACATTGGATACGGACTATTCATCAGACGCTGTGTTACCGCTTTGCGCAAGAGCCTATAGCAATCTGGCCCATATTACAGGTGATTGTGATGAGCTCGGTAATGGGGTAATGCAGAAAGAATTCATTGATCAATTTAACCTTTATCCGTTTGACATTACACCTGACTTATCTGCTAGCGTAAATACGCATTTAAGTCCACAACAGAGCGGAAACATTTCAGTGAGGTTGGAATTCACCAAGCCTATAGACGCGACTATTAGTGTACTAGTATACCTTGAGTCGCAAGCCCTAATAGAAGTAGATAGATTTAGGGGCGTTATCACTGACTTTTAAAAGGGATGCTAATACACTTCAGAGAGTAATGAATAGTGAACGAATCACACTTTCCAAATTTATCGGCGTGTTTGCGAAGAATGAAACATTGAATTTGCCAACTACGCGAGAATGCGGTAGTCTCATTGTGACCACAGAGGTCATTGGTAATGAAGGGATTCATTGGTTTGCACTCTATTTTAAAAATAGGCACCGCCTGTACTATTTTGTTTCACTCGGTACTCAACCCTGGAGTGACCCTGTTATTGTAAAATTTCTCGGTCAGTTACATATCCCCGAAGTTGTATGGAACCCATTCCGATTACAAGGATATTTTAGTAATACTTGTGGAATGTACTGCATTTCATTTCTCAAGTAAATGTCACGTGGCAAAGAATTTATAAACTTTTTAAAATTATTCGACCCGTGTCACACTCAACGAAACGATGAAATGGTATGCAGACAGATAAAAAGCCGTTTTCCAATTGTGCGTACTCGTTTTATAGTATGATGTTTTGTTCGTGTATATATTTGTAACGTTAGTTTGTATATTCTGTAGTTTAAGATGGTTGTTGTACTAAAAATATGATTTCTTTCATTTAATAAATTGATGAAAATACATTGTGTCTTCTTCCCCACAAAAAAGATAAAAAAAAACACTTACATTATTTCGTTTATGATGTGACATTCGTTGGGCTGACTACTCCGTAAATCCTTCGTATTCAGGTCCATGGCACGGGGTTCTTCAAAACGAAAAGATTGTATAATACGTGACAAATCCTCATCGGACCCTAAAGGAGAAAGAATAATGTTTATACTGAATCTTTTTTAATGAAAACATAAACAGAGTATACATATAGTAAGAGTATTACAATGTGAATATATCTTTAAATCGCTCAGAGAAGTTCATTTACTGTACGAGGTAATTCCGAATAACATTTATAAAAAAACATGCAAAAGATTGCTATAAAAATCGATTTTAGCATAATTGCGATTACCTAAATGAAGTATTTGCCGAGATATTACATCCCTCCATATATACAGGGTGTACATAAAGTCAGGATCTATTTTTGTGAAGCACTTTGAAATTATATGGAATTCTATCATAAAATGATAAAGTGGTAACATTTATTAAATAATTAAGAGTAGGATTCGACGTGACGCCCATCAGTACCCCTGCACAGCTCAAATCGTTCCGCAGCATTTCTAAACACATTCTGGAGCATTTGCGGGGTTATGTTATCTGCAGCAGTTCGTATACGTGTACGTAAGTTTTCAAGACTCGTAATCTTCGTCTGATAGACGTGCGATTTGATAAAGCCCCATGCAAAGAAATCTAAAGGGGTTAAATCTGGTGATCTCGCTGACCAAGGTCTGTTTCTTCCGCGTCCGATCCAGCGATTTGGAAAACGTCCATTTAGATAATCCTGAACAATTTTGGCACAGTGACAAGGAGCACCATCATGTTGATAGATGACGGTACTAACAATCCTATCCCCGTCGTCTATCAACATGATGGTGCTCTTTGTCACTATGCCAAAATTGTTCAGGATTATCTAAATGGACGTTTTCCAAATCGCTGGATCGGACGCGGAAGCAACAGACCTTGGCCAGCGAGATCACCAGATTTAACCCCTTTATATTTCTTTGCATGGGGCTTTATCAAATCGCACGTCTATCAGACGAAGATTATGAATCTTGAAAACTTACGTACACGTATACGAACTGCTGCAGATAACATAAACCCGCAAATGCTCCAGAATGTGTTTAGAAATGCTGCGAAACGATTTGAGCTGTGCAGGGATACTGATGGGCGTCACGTCGAATCCTACTCTTAATTATTTAATAAATGTTACCACTTTATCATTTTATGATTGAATTCCATATAATTTCAAAGTGCTTCACAAAAATAGATCCTGACTTTATGTACACCCGGTATTATGGCGAAATAATCCTCTTTCTGGCAGTTTGTGAATAATTGACTCCAAAAAATAAAATTATAGACAATTACGTTTCTGTGGTAGTCCCTTGCAAATATCATCATCGGTTTGCGTTGGTAATAATCTATCCTGGTCAATCGCGTTAAAAAGATTAATTGTAGACAATGCTACAATGTCACCATCTTGATATGAATCCGGTAAACTATAAATTTCTTGATTCATGGCGGAGGGAATGTTTACTCACTGGCAGAGGGAGTGTTTATTCACTGGTGAAAATAACTACTGTTACTCCCAGCTGGAAATATTTCCTTTTATATGCACGATCACCAAGCTCCGCCCCAAAAGATTAAGAGTCGGTTCGTAATGATTGGTTGTTACTGTAACTGCGCGGGGTATGATAAATTTGTGTACTAATCGTAACACCGATATAACGGGTCAATGCTTTGGACGATTAACCGTGTCTTTATATTCTCTCAGTAGATTTAATGCTGGTATTACCCCTTGCTGTCTCTACCATGGCAATATTTGCATCCATACTTAGTTTTCGCCAACCCTCCCCTTTATGCAATATTGAGCAACCATCACAACAATATTTTATTATTTTGCTATTTTGCGGCCCTACTAATTGAGTCTCAATTTTTCGGACGTAAGTTGTTACAGGAATATAGTCATTGAGGCCACACTAAATTGAGCCTCATTTTTTCGGATGCAGTTCGTTATAGGAATATATTCATCAGAGTGGCACAGCTCAGGACCGCAGGAAAAAAATTAGCGCCGCTACTCTTCATTACTCTGACATTAACAGCACAGTAATATCCTATGATATAAACATCAAATCTAGAAGATTTTATGCATTGTTATGTTTTGCGGCCATCCTATTCGACGTCAACTTTGATTAATTAATGTATTCGGTTTGACTTGCCAATTCTCGAGTAGATGTGTGATTAATTTGTATTTAGTTCATGAATGTCTGCTTGGGTTGGTTCATAAATGGCGGCGGGTGCTGTTGAGAGATCGGGGCGTTGATATTGTAATTTCTCCCAGCCCGGATTAATGTATTCGGTTTCCACGTTAAACTGTAGGTCTAAGGCGGAGCGAAAAGATTGACCATTGTTAGAATGAACAATTCGGTGAACAGGAAAACTGAGTTAGCTATTATTATTACTACTGTAATTTGTTCAACCCTATATATATATATATATATATACAGAGATATATATATATATATATATGATATATATATATATATATATATATATATATATGATATATATATATATATATATATATATATATATATATAAGATATATATATATATATACATATATATATATAAGATATATATATATATACATATATATATATATATATATATATAAGAATTTAAAATTTAGTTTTACATTCATTAGGAAAAGTAATTTTATTCAATTGTTGAGTACTTCCTAAGTACATGTGTATTAATTTTGAAATAGACCTTTAAGCCGATTTCTGATAATTATCATTTTTGACTGATTGAAAATAAAAAACAGACATTAATTTGAATATAATACCATACAAATTAAACGTAAAGGAAACTAACGAAGTTAAAAATTATTTAAATACAAGGAAAAACTTTCGCGTGGAGGCTGAAGAGACGAAGCGAATCTTTTTAGAGTGGAAATTTGACCCACATACCGAAGTGTCTAGTTTGTTGTCAGTCTTTGCTTCGAGGGCTCACTTACCTCCAATTTTTCTTCCAGTGACGATTTGAAAGGAAGAAACCAAATAGAACGACGTTTAAATAATTATTGTATATCATATATATATATATATATATATATATATATATATATATATATAAAAGGTGTGTAATGTTATTTTTTCTGATGCATTCTGATTTTTTCAATCGCAAGAAAGGACTCTCATAATTAATAGGCAGAACAAAGTTAGTGTTCATTTCCATTTTATTTATTACTTAATAAATTGTGTGTGCGTGCGTGTGCGTGCGTGCGTGTGTGTGTGTGTGTGTGTGTGTGTGCGCGCGTGTCTGTGTTTCACCTGTATTGATGTTTATACATTTTTTATTTTATTTTTTGATCATTCCATCGTGTGTAAAGGATTGTCAAAGTAAATACAGTGTGTCCGTAAAGTCATGGTGGGATTTTAAATAGCTATATTATTGCAACGAAACATGATAATGTGATGAAAAAAAGGCAAATTGAAGAACAACTCTAAAAGAATAACTTTATTTAACGTAGTTCGATATGGGCTCCTCTGGTGGCCCTGCAGACATCTAGGCGGTGATTCAATTCCAGCCACACACGCCCAAGAACATCAGGAGTGACGGATGCGATAGCTTCCGTGATTCGCTCGTGCAAGTGATGAATATCCCTAATGGGTACACTGTACACGCTTTGCTTGACGTAATCCCACAAATAAAAGTCCAAATGTGTCAGGTCCGGAGAGCGTGGAGGCCATGGCTTCCATCCTCCTCTTCCTATCCATCTCTGTGCAAATTTTTCATTAAGGAATTCTCGAACAATGTTGGCATAGTGCGGAGGAGCACCATCTTGCTGAAAGATGACATTATTGTCAATAAATTGGGGTACTGCAAAATGTTCCATCATAGCGAAGTAGTTGTGTGACGTCACAGTGGGTTCCGCGAAGAAAAATGGGCCAATCACTCGATCTCGTGCTAGAGCACACCACACATTAACTTTCGGGCTATTACGCTCATGTTCAACATAGGCATGTGGACACTGGACAGCCTAGACTAACTACGAGATAAAGAATAAGCTTAGCCTAGACTAACTACAAGATACAACTTTGAGAGTTGTTCTTAAATTTGGCATTGTTTCATCTCATTATCATGTTTCGTTGCAATAATATAGCTATTTAAAATCCCACCATGACTTTACGGACACACATCACCGCCTAGATGTCTGCAGGGCTACCAGAGGAGCCCATATCGAACTAGGTTAAATAAAGTTATTCTTTTAGAGTTGTTCTTCAATTTGCCTTTTTTTCATCTCATTATCATGTTTCGTTGCAATAATATAGCTATTTAAAATCCCACCATGACTTTACGGACACACATCACCGCCTAGATGTCTGCAGGGCTACCAGAGGAGCCCATATCGAACTACGTTAAATAAAGTTATTCTTTTAGAGTTGTTCTTCAATTTGCCTTTTTTTCATCTCATTATCATGTTTCGTTGCAATAATATAGCTATTTAAAATCCCACCATGACTTTACGGACACACTGTATATATAGGGTGTCCATAAATGATTACCCTGATTAAAGCATGCTATAACTTCTAAATAAACACCGGTATTCAAACACAGTTTTAATCATAAGTAGATAAACATACAAAGTTTTGATACATAGTTAATGAACTTAATACGCTTCCACATGTGCACCCCTAGTGGCACATAAAATGTCTAAACGGTATTCACACTCACGCCACACATTTTCCAACATTTGTGGGTTAATTGTTGCAATTGCATCCGTAATGCGTTCTCGCAATGTCCTGATATCTGGAACAACTGTTGCATAAACCAAATCTTTAACATGACCCCATAGAAAGAAATCCAGCGGGGTAATGTCTGGTGATCTTGGGGGCCATGGGATTGGCCCGTTCCTGCGAATCCATCGATTTGGAAATGTTGCGTCGAGAGTTTCAAGAACAACATGCGCCCAATGAGGGGGTGCCCCATCTTGTTGGAAGATGACAGTTGGCTGCCTGTCCTGCAGCTGGGGATGGCGTAATTGGTGAGCATATCCAGGTACACAGTTGCGGAAACAGTGTTCTCAGCGAAGAAAGGACCAATTATCTGGTAATGCATTAGTCCACACCAGACATTGATCTTCGGACTGCCCCGAATATGCTCTCTTACGGCACGTGGGTTTTCCGATCCCCAAATACGCACATTGTGTCTGTTGACTCTACCACTGAACAGCTACTACAGCGCTCCTAGCGGCGAATGCGGTAGACGAAACACACCACCAAAGAAACTCTATGCGTGTACGAGATCACCTGTAAAAAGAAAATGAATGTAAGATTTGTCATTAAAACATGAGAGCATACTGTTTTCAGGGTAAACATTTATGGACACCCTGTATTTTTGTCATCTGGCCTTCTCCCTTCATTTCCTGACGAGGTGTACTTCTGAATACACGAAAGGCCTTGGAATCATTTTTCTCTTTCCTTGTGGGCTTGCATCATTCATTCATTCATTCCACGTGTTTAATAGTGAAATTCATCCCATATACAGGGCGTCCCAAAAAAATGTATACACACTTTAACAGCTGATAGCTCAATTGATGTTTCTTTCTTTCCAAGTTAAACCCATTAGAATTAATAATGGCAGTCAGACTAAGCTTTGAACAAAGGAAATTCATTCTAAAATGCTACTGGAAGTGTGAAAACGCAGTTGAAGTGCAAAGACAGTTTAGGAGGGAGTTTCAAACAGATCCACCAACGCGACTTACCATCACTCGAATTAGAGATAAGTTTGAAGCCGATGGAACTGTTCAGAATGTCCACAAGAAGCGTTCCGGAAGACCACGGACATCGACAAGCCCCACAAAGCAAGAAAGAGTACTGGAAACGTATCACCAAAGTCCAAGAAAATCTGTGCGGCAAGCGAGTCGTGAGGTAGGAATTTCAGAATCGTCTGTCCAACGCATTTTGAAGCGCTGTCAATGGAAAAGTTACATTCCAAGATTAGTCCATGCTATTAATGAAGATGATCCGGACCGAAGAGTGGAGTATTGCGAGTGGTACTTGGCACGATGTGGATGTGGACTGGACGAAGGGGTTTCGTAGAATACCCTCCGCGTTCACCAGACCTCACACCACTAGACTTTTTTTATGGGGATACTTAAAAGACAAAATCTACGCTATAAAACCTGCAACAGTCGCTGAATTGAGGCAGCCATTGAACGAGAATGCACACAAATACCAAACGAAATGTTTCGTGATGTTTGCGATTCCATTGCTTCGCGTTATCAGCAGTGCCTGGACCAGAACGGACGTCAGTTTGAAAACAGGCGTTGACAAAACAATTAAATAATGTCTGTAGATTCTATTACATTTTGAAAATGAAATGTATTTTAATAAACACTGCCTTTATAATTATTTAAAGTGTGTATACATGTTTTTGGGACGCCCTGTATATATATATATATGAAATAGGATCCCTCCTAAGGAGACGTAGTTTTACATTTAGGATAAAAACGAAGACGTAGAACAAAAAAGTCATTATATTTGGCTGCAGCCGACTTTTCAGGCAACTCTACCCATTTTCAAGGCCTAATAAATAAAAGCTAAAATTAATACATGAAAAAATATTTGAATGTCGAGAACTAAAACTAATTTAGAGTTAAAAATTAAAACTGTTCAAGAATAAAAATTAAAATTACAAAGCAGAAACAGGCATAAGCCAAAATCAAATCAAAAATAAAAATTATATAAATGACAAAAATATGCGAGTGATAAAAATAAAACTTAAAACTAAAAACATTCAAACGTAAAATAGTTAAAAAACTTTACTAATAAAAAGAAAAGTTAAACGGAATAACAAGTTAAACGAAAAATCACAAGAGTAAACCAACATACCATGCTCATTTGACAGCCACAAAAAACTGAGGCGAAAAGGAGACAGGGTCACAAGGGAAAAATTTTTAGTATGTAGTTATTCTAATTAATATAAAGGGGGTAACAGCTAGAATCAATATTTAAACTGGAGTTCAAAAATTTAATACACAAAGATTCGTAAATACGAAGGGAGGACGGCCATTTTAATGATTTCAGAATTTTAAAATTGTTAACAGAAATGTCAACCTTACACTTGATAGAATGATTTCTAGTAGCAGACTCTGCCTTTTTCGACAAAACTTTCCCTGTCCTATGGCAAATACCCATACGGGAGCAAAATCTCGCCTGCTAACGTAGTTCCCCTGGGAACACTCAGGGCAGGTAAACAAATAAACAACAGAACAGCTCATCGCAGGGGAGATTTTGTCCTTACATCGGAAAAAACATCCAAGGGTATTATTATTTAAAAAAGCAACCTTAAAATCAGTGTGAAAATAAAATTTCCTCACGGAACTCCACAATTGCTTTTTCACAAAAGTGCTAAAATGGTAGATATCAGGTAAAACAAGAAATTTACAATTCTTAGGAAGATCATACGTTGGGATAAGGTTGGGGGAATATACTGTACATTATTAAGAAATTTACCAACAACACCTCCAACAAGATCTCGTGGAAAACCATTTTTAAAGAAAAAATCGGTAAGGAAATCAAACTCATTATGAAGCAGAGCAAAGTTCGAGCAAATATAAGCTCTATGCCCCAAAGTGAGAATGGAACTTAATTGGTAATTAAAGACGCAAAAACTATAAAAATTAAAACCCAAACCCGTAAACGTAGGCTTCCGGTATGTAGAAGTTAAAACGGTCGAGCCAGATTTGGAGACCAAAACATCAAGGAAATTGATTACCCGTTTGGAATAGAGCAAACGTATCATCAACATAACGTCTGTACAATTTGAGCTTAAGGTGAGGGGGCCACTCACAGAAGACTCTTTCCTCAAGATGCGACATGAAAATATTTGCAAAAACGGGACCCAAGGGGCTCGCCATCCCCACTCCATCCAGCTGACGGTAGACTACCCCTTGAAAACTAAAAAAGTTATCCTTGACTGCCAAATTCAGAATCATTCTATCAAGTGTAAGGTTGACATTTCTGTTAACAATTTTAAAATTCTTAAATCATTAAAATGCCCGTCCTCCCTCCGTATTTACGAATCTTTGTGCATTAAATTTTTGAACTCCATTTTAAATATTGATTCTAGCTGTTACCACCTTTATATTAATTAGAATAACTACATACAAAAATTTTTTCCCTTGTGAACCTGTCTCCTTTTAGCCTCAGTTTTTGGTGGCTGTCAAGTGAGCATGGTATGTTGGTTTACTCTTGTGATTTTTCGTTTAACTTTTTATTCCGTTTAACTTTTTATTAGTAAAGTTTTTTAACTATTTTACGTTTGAATGTTTTTAGTTTTAAGTTTTATTTTTATCACTTGTATATTTTTGTCATTTATATAATTTTTACTTTTGATTTGATTTTGGCTTATGCCTGTTTCTGCTTTGTAATTTTAATTTTTATTCTTCAGCAGTTTTAATTTTGTACTCTAAATTAGTTTTAGTTCCCGACATTCATATATTTTTGTCATGTATTAATTTTAGCTTTCATTTATTAGGCCTTGAAAATGGGTAGAGTTGCCCGAAACGTCGGCTGCAGCCAAATATAATGACTTTTTTGCTCTACGTCTTCGTTTTTATCCTAAATAATATAATATATATATATATATATATTATATATATATAATCCACACGACTATCCCTTTCCCTTCAAGAACACACAACTCAATCCTTCCTCTTCTCTTAACATTTCTGGCGTTTCCTTTCCTCGTGATCTTTCCTGAAAAGATCACATATTCTCTCTTTCTAAAACAGCTTCTGAGAGGTTAGGTGTGCTGTACCACCTCCGCAGTTTCTTCACCCCACTCAGTTGCTGGCTCTGTACAGGTGTCTTGTTCGCCCCTGTATGGAGTATGCTTCTTATGTGTGTGCTGGCTCAACCCATACATCCGTACTTAACGGGGGTGGGGGAATGAAGGTCTTTTCGTCTAATCAATTCCCCGCCTCTTATTGACTGCCTTCAATCTGTCTCTCTTCGCCGCAATGTTGCCTCACTCTCTCTTTACTATTGCTATTATAACGGACATTGCTCTTCTGAACTCTCTAACTGCATGCCTCCTCCTTTAAGTAGAGCATGCAGCACCAGACTTTCTATACTTTCTCACTCCTTTTCTGTCCCACTTTGTAACGCAAGGGTTAATCGGTATTTTCAATCTTTCATCTACTCAACCGGTCAACTCAGTCCATCTTTTCCCATTTTTCAAACGCAGAGTGTCTTCGTATCTCGAAAACCCCGGCCTTGATTTTGGCTCTCTTCTTCTTCTATGCGGAGGGGAGGGCGCTTTCGCGGGTATTCGTTCTTGGCTCCTCCTTCTTGCATTAAAAAAAATAATAATAATTTCTTAAAAAAAACTGTTGTACGCTTATTGATTTGCCCGTAAAACAATTCACTTTGCAAATCAATTAATATAAAATATTTTGTTTAGGCTCAACTATACAGTATACATTAGGGTGTCACTTAAATGCAAAGTTTGAAATTTTCATGCTGACACCCCGCGAATCTATTCCATTGGTAAAGAAAACATGGTGACTGAAAAATCTTTTTATTTGAATAACTATAAAAGGTCGCCCCCGCCTTCCAAAGTTTAATGCTTGCGCGGCGTCTCCATAATCGTTCATTAGATATCTATATATCTCTATATATGTGTGTGTGTGTGTGTGTGTGTCTGAATATCTGAGAAATAAAGTGAACAATACTTAACGATTCACCGTTTCTCATTTCAGCTACGTGATTTCTGGTGATGGAAAACCCGGAAGTGTATATACCTATTAGGGGCAGCGGTTGATGAGGTGAAAGGATGCAAGCTTCCTTCCTACAGGCAAGCATTCGGTTACTTCCTTTACCTTCACCATGAAAAGAAAATGACAATACGTGACGCGTTGAGGAAGTCACTTCGAGCAGTGATGTCCTTCTGGGAGAAAGCTCACATTCCAACCAGACTCGAGACACACTGCGTCAGCAAACTGGATAAAGTCTTCGAGGAGTGGAAAGGACTCAAAAAACACGCCTCAAGGACGAGCGATTCACACACGACGAAAGAAAAAGAATTCATTGAACGCCTCGATCGTCTCTTTGACATCGCCCACGCTGATTGTGAGAAATTGGTCAAGTACCCAGAGGATTGGGAGTTCCTTCAGCAGCAGCGCCAGAAAGGACGTCCAGGTTCAATGGCAGGTTTGGACATGACCCATCAGCGCCAAGTCAAAGATTGTACTCGACGTCGGGAGGAAGAGGAGAAACGAAGAAAGCGATCAGCAGCTGAAATGGAGGCAGTATCCAACGAAGCGGTTTTGGAGTCCTCATCCTCCAGCTCAGATGATAGCGAAGAAAAAGGAGCATGTGGTGGTTCGTTAGCGTCTAAACAAAGAGCAACGAAGAACATCATGACATCGGAATTGGCGGCAGCTTGATCGCACGCAACTCTCGTCAAGAAAGGTCATATATCTGCTGTTTGAGGCAGCTTCCAGCTTAGGGCATGATGCTAGCGACTACAACATCAATCGTGGATCCATTCATCGTCAGCGTGAAAAATTCCGTACCCTTAAGGCTCGGCAACTGAAGAGCGAGTTCCAAGGCAATAGTCCGTTGACTGTTCACTGGGACGGAAAACTCATGCAAGATCTGACGTCACGAGAATATGTTGACCGCTTACCTATTCTTGTATCTGGCTCCGGGACAGAGCAGCTCCTCGGGTGCCAAAACTTCTGTCAGGAACCGCGCTGGCACAAACAAATGCCATCATAGATTACCTGAATGAATGGGGAGTGACCGATCATGTCAAATCTATGTGTTTCGACACAACCGCGACAAACACAGGCCACCGTGGAGGAACTTGTGTTCTTCTGGAAGAAAAAGTTGGACGTGACCTGTTACACTGCGCGTGCAGACACCATGTACTGGAGTTGGTGCTACAGGCGGCATTCGCAGCATCGCTAGATTCAGTATCTACCGGTCCAGAAATTCTGCTTTTCAAGCGCTTCCATGATTATTGGACCCGCATTGACCAGCAACAGTTCCAAACTGCGGACACAGATGCGTTCACCAAAGCAGCTATTTTTAAGCATAGAACGGAGCTCATTGAGTTTGCAAAATCACAAGCACTTTAAGTTCGTGATGACTATCAGGAATTCCTCGATCTTTCCGTCATCTTTCTTAGAGGAGTTCCATACAAGGGACTAAACTTCCGCGCCCCTGGTGTGCTATGCACCGGGCGAGATGGATGGCTAAGGGGCTCTATGCCATCAAGATCTGGCTCTTCCGAAGACAGTTTAAACTGACGAACACTGAGGAACGCGGAATTCGAGATATCTGCCTCTTTTCTGTTATAGTTTACATGAAAGCGTGGGCAACAGCTCATCTGTCCATCGAAGCTCCGCTGAATGATTGGGAATTGATGAGGACGCTCCTTCGATACCCGCACAAGAAGATCTCTGATGGTACCACCAAGAAGCTGTCTGCGCACCTGTGGTACCATTCGGAGGAGGCAGTGGGTCTGGCGTTCTTTGATGAGAGGATATCGATGGAAGTGAAGTGCAGCATGGTTGCAGCGTTAGATCAAGAAGCCCCTCACATGCCGCCAAAACGACCTTTGGTTCTTGATACTATGTTCCTCAGTGACAGCAAAGGACTGGAGCAACTGATCACAAAGAACACCCGAGGATTCTTCTCAAAACTTCAGTTGCCAGATTGCTTTCTGCTCCACCATCCCAGTTCATGGACGTCAAACTCTGAATACGTGCAAGCTCGGGATGTGGTCTCCAAACTTGCAGTGGTGAACGACAGAGCAGAACGGGCCGTGGCTCTGGTGAAGGAGCTGAACGGAAAGTTGACAGTGAAAGAAGAATAGCTCCAGTTCCTCGTTCAAGTTGTCACTGACCACAGAAAGCAACACCCAGCTCCGAACAAATCAGCATTAGTGAGGACGCGAAAGAACTAATCACTGATCAGCGTATGAGCACCAATTATTCTGCTACTGTATATGTATTTTATTTCTCAAAGTTTTGCTTTTGTTGCTTCTCCATTTTGTACCATTATTCGCCAAATTATGTCTTCTATTTTGATTATATAATAAACTGTTTGTATTCTTTGCGTTTTTAAGTGTCTTACTTTCGTTATTTCACCAAATTGCCTTGTTTTTTATTATCTGGTTCGGCCCAAGCTGTGAACACTGAACAGCTTGTTGACGTCAACAAATGGGTCTTGTTTTCAGTGACGAGGGCGCCCTTTAAATGATGACCAATCAGGACCAAATTTCTCTTCCGTATGTTTTACACCAAATGGAACAATTTTAGGGGGTGTCATAGGAAAATATCCATCGTTTAATTTTCCCCCTATTACCTAGTGACACCCTAGTATACATACTCCCTATTGTCGTGTATTGGTTTTATTTATAAAGATGATAATGTCTAATAAGAAATTAATGTTTTGTTTATAAGAATTTAATAATGTTTTGTTTAATAATAAAGATAATAATGTTCAATAATAAAGATAATAATGTTTAATAATAAAGATAATAATGTTTAATAAGAAATTTAATTATGGTTTGTACGTAAATAAGAAATTAATAATGTTTTGTTTGAAATTAAAAATATAAAATACAAAGTGGCAGCACCTGTAACGGGCTGAGATAAAGTGAAATGCCCAATTTTGGCAATTCAGTCTTCGGGCGGCGTCCTTGTTAGGTGTTTGTTATTAATATGTTAGTATGAATTTAGAATAGGTAATTGTCTCTCTCCGCGATAAAGTGTTAATGATAGTCCGCACTCGTGTTCCCCCGTTTGTTGAATTGTTTCGGCATAAATAAAAAGTCAATAAACAGAAAATAATAGTGTGTAATTATCCCCGGTCCCTTTGCTTTGTTTGAAATTTTAATGATGCTCACCGGCTCAAGTGGTCTTCCCGCGTTCGTATAAAGACACAGAGGAAACGAGAGTAAAGAGTGACAATAGTAAGAAAAGGCAAATAATGAAAAGAAAGCGAAGAGTAGAAAGAAAAAATGTGTTTTCAAAAATCACGACATTTTGGTGGCTAACGGTGTCCCTATTAAATTAAAAGAAGGGCATTCCCACGTCCTCTGTGCGCGCCTTATATTTCAGCCAAATACATTGCTACCCGTTTCATCGTATTTATAAAATTAGTAGATATTCTCTTCCGGAAAATTAAACATTAAAATGAATTGTGTACCTTAGTTGCAAGCAGTAAACACCCTAGAGGTGTGCCCCATTTCTTAAAAATTCGTTTTATCTGCAATTCAAGATTGCGCGCATCATTTTTTTCAAAATCTTAACGGAGTCAGACTCTGTTTCAACCATTCGACTCAGTTTGTTCTTCAAGTCAAAAGTTTTGAGTCAATTTTTTTTTCTGTTCTCATATTGGCCTTTGTCATTTCGTTTTCTTCAGATTTCGTTTTCTTTAGTCGTGAAGAGAGACTTATTTAAAATTTAGAAATCCCGTCCTATGGCTCATTTCTTTTTTTTTGTCTTCAACTTTTATTACTCCTTATACAGCCTACCTATTTTGTGTTTACATTTTTTTTTGTGTTTACGTTTTCGGAATTCATAATAATTGTGATAATAATAATAGTAAAATAATAATAATAATTAGTAAATAAATTTCACACTTATACGAAATTAAATTATTTTCGTTGTAATGAAATTGTTACATGCATGTTTATATGGTAGGTATAAAATTTGGAGCGTAAATGTGACGCTTGCATTTCTAGGTATATATATGTATATAATAGCGAATTGTAAAATATTAAAAAAAGTAACAAATTTTCCAGTATTTAGTGGGCAGTTTTTAAGATTATTTTTCGACAGTGGTTAAGGATTTCAAGCCAACATATAACCATCATATGTGTATAATTTTAAGGTAGATACAGTTAGTGTAATCTTAAGGTTTTTGTTCAAAGTCGAAAAATAATGTTTAAAGACACTGATTTATACTTGGTTGATTCGGACTAATTGAGTTTATTTACCTTGCCGTATGTAAATTGTGTGAGACCTAAATTAAGCGAAATTTGTTATAAAAAAATAAAAATTGGTTTCTTTGGAATACAGGAATTGTTTAGGAAATTCTTTTGATAAATTAATTTCGGTTCCTTGAATTTTTTATATATTCATTTTTATTTTATAGGTAGGCTGGCTTTTTTATGTCCATTTTTTTCGTTCTTTCGTGTTTTAATGAAAATTCCAGGTGATTTTTTGTATGGATAGGCTGATTAAATTTTTTTTATTCTGGAATTAGATTTTATTGTGATAAGTAGTGTTTTTGTTTAAAATTTTGATTCTGGGTATAAATAGTGAGAAAGTTTTTTTACGTTCGCGCGTTTGCATAGAAAATATTAAAAAATTATTTCATGATGTAATGCAGTTTGATTCGTTTGGGAATATTTTTATAGGGGTTCGCTTACAAAAAGTGAACACTCGCTTCATAATGCAGTGATTTCCTTACATTTTTGATTACGTAGTATGGATGGTTGCACTATATTTTTTGGTGCATAATATCTGTTCTTATTTATAATAACGATGAAAATTTGTATTTAGTTTCACTTGGAAACGATAAATTACTGGAATTACTGTGATTTACAAACCATGCTGGGTTTCATGTCGAAGGAGAGAGTTGTCTCAGATATTTTTTGTAAATTATGAGTTTTCTTCCTGCGAAATTTGGCGTTGCAGGTTGGAATTAATGTATTACGTTAATTTTCGATAGTAATATTTAAATTTCGGTTATTTAATGATTCTGTTTTGGAAACTTGTTTTTTTAACTTCATTTGGGTTTACTCGTGCAGTTGGAGCTCTAGAGTCTAGATTGATTGCTGACAGGAAATGGAGCATTTTTAGATTGCCTGTAACGTTTTTGTGGTATCTTTGTCCGCTTCTCACAAAGTGTAAGATGGTTCACTGTTATCGTGAGTTGATGACGTGAAGTTTCTGGTTTTCATTTCTGTCTTTTGTATTTAAATATATCGATGTGATTTCTGAAGGTAGTCTGAATAATTATATATTTTTTTAATTATAATAACGGTTACTACGTATTTATACTGTGCAATATTACTTGGGTGTGTTTGCCCGATGATATTTTTTATTCTCTTCCCCGATGTAACTGCCATAAGTGACCTTATTGGTAGCTAGGCTGAGATTAATGTTTCGCGAAATTCTTTAAAATTGTCATGTTTTTCCTTAAATTTGGCCAGAGCAAATTATACTTATTGTTTCAAAGTGAAGTGTTGAGAAAATTTTGTAAATTAAATGTGAAAAGTGATAATCAGTAGCAGTACAAACTTTTACATATATATATATATATATATATATTTTTTTTTTTTCAAAATTTCGAGAGGTTCGATTTAGAAGCAACTCGGTTAAATCCGAATTCCACTCATTACATTTATTTGACCCGAATAAGGTAATCGATCACCGTCGAGATAAGAAGAAAGAGAGAATAGAGAAGAGAAAGAGAGAGAGATCGAGAGAAACGAAACCGAATGCGCAGCGACTTTAGTGCAGGACAGTTTCGGGTGTCAAAATAACGCATATCTTCTACGCGCCTACTTAATAATGTTCTCAGGTTAAGGAAGACGGCTATGTCAAATAGTCTATCGAGAATGAAACGGTAGCGTGTAAAAACCATCCCATTATTAACATTGTTTGAACTAAAGGTTTTTACATTAGTTTTCCTGATCGTCACTCTTGTTGCACGCACTGTAGCTGGTGTTTTATAATTCTTCTCCGATCACTTCTCAACCAAGATAAAGATTTTCGCCATTTCATCAACACAAAGAAATAACTACGTTTGCTCCATCTTTGTCATTATAGGCGTGCAGAATGATAAGAATTTGCGAATGTGGACTGTTTTATATGATGGGTGATTGGGGTCGCTTCACACATAAGTGTGATAAAATTCATTGTTCTACGTGTCATAAGAAATATTTGGCGGATAGAGTGAAGCATGAAAGATACCATGCCTAAAAATAATTCGTGAATTACTGTATACTACGACAGAGAGACGTACACTAACCCTGAGATGAAAGAAGTTATCCCTCATTTACTCGTGAGCCAAGCCCTCTGCGACAAATGTTCGAGTTTTGAGTGTGAGGAATGTCGCCTGTGTGGTTACTGGAACAATATTTTTAATACGACTGTGAGATAGTCGCCCATGAGGCTGTTTGTGGATTATATAGTCAAGCTAGCTGATCAGTTAAAAAAATGACTGTGTATGTTCTAGCGCATAACGCAAAGTTCAGTACATAGTTCTTTATAAGGAACAGCTTAGACATAAGGCGCGTCGCCTTCCGGAGGCGTCTTATCGCCACCGATGAAGTTCAGAGAAAACGCGATGTGAAGATAATAAACATAAATGATGAGATTTGTCCGCTTTTTCTCCCATAAGAAATTCAGGATATTACCGTTCCTTAACGGTCTTAATCAATATACCATCGCATTCAGAACATTGTTGGCTCCATTTTTTGGCCATTATTATTTTTTTATTATTATTTTTTTTTATTATTATTATTTTTTCGTTTTGATAAATTTTGGAGTTGCTTCCTATTTTGCCAAATAATTGGTGACTTGTTCTTTTCAAAATTTCTTAATAATTTTTTTAGATTTAGCTTGATAATTAATGAATCTTGATTGGATCTTTCACTGTTCTCGTTTTGTATGCATTCTCTCTTCGTTATAAAAACAAGGAAGTCATGTTTTACCTAAACATTTAATTGTAAATCTTAAACCTTTAATTTTTGCTCATATGCATATCTTAGTATAAAGATGCATAGTTCAATTTCCACTTCTAATTAACTCGGCGGATCAGGAAAACATCAGATCTGAAAATACGCGGTTTAAGATAAAAATATGGCTTCCTCTTCCTATATCCTGTTTATCTGTTTAAACATTGTCACAGCATAAAAGTTTGTCGGGGGAATAAGATACCTCCATTTATGTCATCAAAAATATTCACGGCCGACCCCATGAAAAGAGGTAATGAACTCATACAAATGCGGATAAGGGATAATGTACAGTTCAAAGACACATTGTTGTTCACATTGGACTACCACCCCTAAACATTACTTTAACTTAGGCTGACCATATTTCCTTGAGACAAAAACGGGACATTGGGATGGCAAAAAAGGGACGGGGGTTATGTAATATTCTGTATTCATGAAAAAGTAAGTACATAAACCGGGACAAAATTGACATTTTTATTAAAACGACGGGACGGCCAGGAAATATTAAAAAAACGGTACTGTCCCGTTCAAAACGGTACGTATGGTCAGCCTACTTTAACTACAACAGTATGAGTGCGAGTGAACACAGACTTTGATCGTTATTACAATACCGTAGTTTCATTGAAGATATCCCGTACACTCTAGCGACTGAATCTGAACGTTATTGTGTGAATGGTGTACGTGTGCTTAGAGTTTGTTTCCAAACTTTTAGAAATGTGTATATCACCCGATTCAGTGCTACTCGCTGCAGGCTGCAGCCACAATTGTTTCTCTGTGCTTCACTGTATTCAAAAACAATTTCATACCAAAGGACTCACTTGCATAACGGTCTTTACTGGCTCACATACTTCCAGCAGCAGACAGGTGTATACATAAAACATACGCGCAACACGGGAAAAGTGGCTATCAAGATGAACGGCCGCACATTTTGGAGCGACGGATTCAATGAGTATTCACGCACCGGTGAGACGACTGTGTGCTTCTTCCACGGCTGTTTTTGGTATGGATGCCCACGTCCTGAACGTGGTATCACAGCTGACTTACACGTTATATACCCCACTGATAGTCTGGATGGACCCAAATTTGCGATCAATTTAAAAATTCGGATCAATGAAAGAAAGCCACCCCCAGCCTTCTTTAGTTAGCTTTATAAGGCTAACTAACGAAAATATCACGACCTAACCTAACCAATCGTTAGGCCAACTGTACGCCCTTGACGATTGGTTAGGTTACGTCGTTATATTTTCGTTAGTTAGCCTTTTAAAACTAACAAAAGAAGGCTGGGGGTGGCTTCCTTTCATTGATCCAAAAATTCCCAATTCATTCACAAGATATTATAGGAACACGAATATTATGAGTGGATGGAAAGCCTCGAACAATTTTGTGACGAGATAAGGGCTATCAAATGTTCAATGGTAGTGGATCCTCTCAAATGTGGTAACAGTTTGTTTGGAGGATATACAAACCCATTCAAACTATACTTTCCACCTACAGAGGGCATGGAGATTCACTACAGAGGGAATGGAGATCCACTACAGGAGAAGAATGCACAGAAGGAAAGGATGATGGAAGGAATGCTGCTGATGGTAAAGCGACAGAGGGAATAGTGCAAGAAAATTTTACTACAGAATCCCAATCAAAGAAAAGGTGTCAAAAGAATTCAATTGAATACAAATGGAGCCACAAAAATCGATTTTCATTTTCTGTTAATCAGCCTCATTACCACAGATTACCATCAGTAGTAGACCTCAAGGGGAAATCTCTGACCGAGATATTCGGGTATTTTTTTGATGATGAAATTATGAGTAAGATTGCAGAAGAGTCACGCACGTATGCTCGAGAAAAGAATAATATGGAATTCGATGTTTCTGTCGATGAGTTTAGGGTAGCCTTCGGAATTCTTCTTTCAGGGCACCACCCGTTGCCAAATCGTCGAATGTACTGGTAAGTAGACGATGATGTAAGAGTGCAATTCGTCGCTACTGCAATGTCAAGAGTCCGATTTGAAGAGATACTTCGGTATCTCCACTTCACTTACAATGAACGACTAGATAAAAGTGAAATTGGCAGAGGTTCGACCTCTCATTAACCACTTGAATTCAAAATTTGCCCAGGCTTACCCAGTGAATCAGCATTTAGTCCTTGACGAGTCAATGATCGAATATTTTGGAAGGCATATTTTACAAGGAAGGAATATTTTGCAAGCAATGCATCCGCAATAAACCAATAAGGTTTGGTTTCAAAGCTTGGTGTATGAATTCGCGACATGAATATCTTACCATCTTTGATATTTACCAAGGGTCTTCACCTGAATTAAAAAGTGGATATGAAGAGAAATTCGGAAAAGGGGGTGGAACATTGCTCCTTCTTTTGGACAAGCTCCCAGATCATATTAGAAATCTTCCTTTCCGATTATAATTAAACAACTATTTTACTGGATTACCGCTTGTGAGTTATTTGCCCAATTTGAATTATGGAGCCACTGGAACCATCCGAGACAATCGAATCCCAAGTAGGTGTTCCCTAAAATCAACAAAAGATATGAAGAAGGAGCAAAGAGGAGAAATGGATATTGCTTATGACGCACAGAATAATATGTTGCTTGTCCGGTGGAAGGACAATGCTACAGTCACAGTAATTTTTAATATCTCATCTGCATACCCTCTACAGAAAGTCTCCCGTTGGTCAGCAAAGAAAAAAGAAAAAAATACAAGTAAACCAACCGTTTATGATTCACGACTACAATACCTACATGGGAAAAACGGATAAAATGGACCAGAACATCAACTGTTATCGTGTCTCGATCAGGCTGAAAAAGTGGTGCTGGCCTATATTTACGTGGATGATCGATGGCACCAATCAAAACAGTTGGTTACTGCATAGGTCTGATGAAAAAGGTAATTCATTATTGTGCTTTAGACGGTATATTGTGCGATCATTCCTACAAAAAGCGGAGCCACGGTTCACAGTCGGCAGACCAAGAGTTTCATCTCGGGTCATCCCCAATGTGAACTATGACAATATAGGCCATCTAGTTCAACCACTTGGAAAACAATCCTGGAAAAGTGCACTGAAGAAATGCAAATCACGTCGTTCTCAAGGGTGTGTCAAGTGTGGTGTTGCACTTTGTATTAAATGTTTTGTAGCTTATCATCGTTTACAATAATTTATATATAAACACAGGTTCACTATATACATACATTTGCCCCCCCGCCAAGAGTGGAAAAGTATGGACACGCATGTGTCAAAAGAATTCAATTGAATACAAATGGAGCCACAAAAATCGATTTTCATTTTCTGTTAATCAGCCTCATTACCACAGATTACCATCAGTAGTAGACCTCAAGGGGAAATCTCTGACCGAGATATTCGGGTATTTTTTTTGATGATGAAATTATGAGTAAGATTGCAGAAGAGTCACGCACGTATGCTCGAGAAAAGAATAATATGGAATTCGATGTTTCTGTCGATGAGTTTAGGGTAGCCTTCGGAATTCTTCTTTCAGGGCACCACCCGTTGCCAAATCGTCGAATGTACTGGTAAGTAGACGATGATGTAAGAGTGCAATTCGTCGCTACTGCAATGTCAAGAGTCCGATTTGAAGAGATACTTCGGTATCTCCACTTCACTTACAATGAACGACTAGATAAAAGTGAAATTGGCAGAGGTTCGACCTCTCATTAACCACTTGAATTCAAAATTTGCCCAGGCTTACCCAGTGAATCAGCATTTAGTCCTTGACGAGTCAATGATCGAATATTTTGGAAGGCATATTTTACAAGGAAGGAATTTTTGCAAGCAATGCATCCGCAATAAACCAATAAGGTTTGGTTTCAAAGCTTGGTGTATGAATTCGCGACATGAATATCTTACCATCTTTGATATTTACCAAGGGTCTTCACCTGAATTAAAAAGTGGATATGAAGAGAAATTCGGAAAGGGGGTGGAACATTGCTCCTTCTTTTGGAC
Source organism: Bathynomus jamesi (assembly GCA_023014485.1). Classification (NCBI taxonomy): domain Eukaryota; kingdom Metazoa; phylum Arthropoda; class Malacostraca; order Isopoda; family Cirolanidae; genus Bathynomus; species Bathynomus jamesi. The sequence continues at coordinate 351,643 of JAJOZX010003835.1, forward strand.
AAGCTCCCAGATCATATTAGAAATCTTCCTTTCCGATTATAATTAAACAACTATTTTACTGGATTACCGCTTGTGAGTTATTTGCCCAATTTGAATTATGGAGCCACTGGAACCATCCGAGACAATCGAATCCCAAGTAGGTGTTCCCAAAATCAACAAAAGATATGAAGAAGGAGCAAAGAGGAGAAATGGATATTGCTTATGACGCACAGAATATATGTTGCTTGTCCGGTGGAAGGACAATGCTACAGTCACAGTAATTTTTAATATCTCATCTGCATACCCTCTACAGAAAGTCTCCCGTTGGTCAGCAAAGAAAAAAGAAAAAAATACAAGTAAACCAACCGTTTATGATTCACGACTACAATACCTACATGGGAAAAACGGATAAAATGGACCAGAACATCAACTGTTATCGTGTCTCGATCAGGCTGAAAAAGTGGTGCTGGCCTATATTTACGTGGATGATCGATGGCACCAATCAAAACAGTTGGTTACTGCATAGGTCTGATGAAAAAGGTAATTCATTATTGTGCTTTAGACGGTATATTGTGCGATCATTCCTACAAAAAGCGGAGCCACGGTTCACAGTCGGCAGACCAAGAGTTTCATCTCGGGTCATCCCCAATGTGAACTATGACAATATAGGCCATCTAGTTCAACCACTTGGAAAACAATCCTGGAAAAGTGCACTGAAGAAATGCAAATCACGTCGTTCTCAAGGGTGTGTCAAGTGTGGTGTTGCACTTTGTATTAAATGTTTTGTAGCTTATCATCGTTTACAATAATTTATATATAAACACAGGTTCACTATATACATACATTTGCCCCCCCGCCAAGAGTGGAAAAGTATGGACACGCATATTTCTCGAATAGAGCTCCTCACTGTTAGTTGCTTTATTAACGATACATTTAATGTGCTAAGTAATTTTGTGTATATACTTTTTTCCAGCCAAGACTGTTTTCACGTTGGTGCATATCCTTTCATGTTTTGTCCAGTGCGCCTGAGTCACCAACCCAGCAATAGGCGGCGCATCGATCTAACTAAGCTGCATCTGAAAAAAAAGCCCCCCTCCCAGCAGTATCTGTGCTTGGAGCGTCTTAACATGTTATCTAGAATCCTCCTCACACCATCAACAGTACTACTACGACGTGACTTTTTCCAAATCAGCGAGTGTTTAAACGTAGCATGAGCGCGATTAATTATGGCTCGAGACAAATTATGGACGTACAGACTCTGCCAAAGGTAATGTTATTTAATTGAGCGTTGATGAAATGGCGAAAATCATTATGTTGGTTGAGAAGTGGTCGGAGGGGAATTATAAATTACCAGCTACCGTGCATGCTGCAACAAGAGTGACGATCAGTGACAGCTCCTCATACTGTTTTATCTGCAACTGTGAGTTGCAATAGTATCTACGCGTTACTGTTTCATCCACGTCCTCGATTGACTATGCATCGGTATTTGAAATAGCCGCCTGAAAACATTATTAAATGCAGGCGTAGATGATATGTGTTATTTTGACATTATCCTCGAGCACGCCTACTCTGTATTAATTGATAACTTTATGATGAGTAGCGATGAACAGGGAGAGAAAGGCTTGGAGATTAAAGAATATTTAGAATACACTTCTCCCAAAAAGTACCAGTCACTTTGGGACGCTGGTCTAGAGCGTTACAAACCCTCCCTCACCTTTACCGTTCATCTGGCGGAGCTATTTCTATATATACGCACCAACTGTCGTCACGATTTAGAGGAATTTCTTATGCATCGCTATGAACACTAATCAGTGTTTAATTGAAAAAACAAGTGAAAAGTGAATAAGCGATCGCTTAGAAAGCATTGTCTACAAATTTTAATGAAATTGCTGTGATAAAATGACGTGTACTCGAGCATTGCTTTTCAATCTAAATGTTCGAGGCTTAAGAATCTTGAAATGAAGAAAGCATCATACATTAAAAGGGTCATTAGTTCTAGAAAGAATTGCTGTACGATACAAAGCAATGAGGATGTAACTATTTCCACCATTATTTGCAAGTTTACTATACGAACCAAAAAATATCTTGACCTGTTAATACTACGAGGGTCACTCAATATATTTTGCCCCACCTTTTTTTTCTTTCCAAGTTTCTTTGTAGTTCCAGAAATTTTGTACACAAGTAGTTACATAGCATCCTTCATATTCCCAAACAAATGGGAGTCTGAAGGTGCCAGATCCGGGCTGTATGGAGGGTGGGGTAACACAGTCAAGCACAATTTTGTGATGGCCTCTGTTGTGTGCAAACTGTTGTGTGGTCTTGCGTTATCGTGCAAAAGAAGGACGTCTTCCAGTTTTCTCTCCGGTCGAACTCGGTTTTTACGTCTCTGGAGTCTCTGTTGGGTAGCAATATATGCCTCTGAGTTGATTGCTTGTCCTCTCTTCATAATGTCCACCAGAATCACCACTTTCATGTCCCAGAAGGTGGTGCCCATAACCTTTCCTGCAGAGGGAGCCATTTTGAACTTGTTCTTGCGTGGGGAGTCTGCGTGATGCTACCACATGGATTTGCGTTTTGTTTCAGGTTCAAAGTGGTGTACCCAAGTTTCATCCCCAATCACAATTCGTGAAAGGAAGTCATCCCCTTCTGTCTCTTATCGAACCAACGACTCAGAAGCAATTTCTTTTCTTTGGGCTTTGTGGTCTTCAGTCAGCTCACGAGAAACAAACCGTGAACACACCTTTGAGTATCCCAGTTGCTGAATTATCGTATTCACACTTCCTTCACTAATTCCTAGCTCCAGTGATAGCTCCTTGTATGTGACGCGCCGATTTGATCGAATGATGCTGTTAGGACGTTGCACAGTGTGAGATGTCACAGCCGATGTCGTGCGACCGCTGCGTGGCTCATCATATAGGCTGGCTCTCCTTCTTTCCGATGATCTGACACGTTGAGACCAGCTTCCAACTGTCCAACTGTGCTTCTATCAACAACAGCATCTCCGTAAATGTTTTGTAGACGTTTGTGAATATTTCCAACTGTTTCTTTCTCTGCGGTTAAGAACTCGATAACAGCTCACTGTTTACGACGCACATCACTGTCAGACGCCATTTTCGAAACTGCGTTAACCATCGGTTTTATAGAAGGACGTTTAAAAGTGGTTTTATACAAGGAGGGGAGGTTCAAATTGGAAAAATTCTGTTATGTGAAGCGCAGAAAGTTCAAACTTACAGCCCAAAAGATATTTCAGCCCCATGGCCTATTATTTAGCTAAGAAAAAAGGGTGGGGCAAAATATATTGAGTGCCCCTAGTATAAATATTGTATGTATATGTAATGTATTGTTATTTCTAAAAAGAACTGTACAGTATATATTAAGTGTTTCCACCATTATTTGTAAGTTCACTAATAAAAAAATAAATACAGTATTCCCGGGATCTTCCGCCACTCCGAAATAGCACCAAACCCGGTTGTCGCCATATTTCGCCAAAGACGCGATTTCCACCATCAGTTTTTAAAAGGGTCTGCTAAACATCTGAAGGGCTCCGCTGATCTCCTGAGTGTTTGCGTTGAATTTCAACACCGCCTGTAATTTATGAAGAGATCGTTACACATTTGCGGGATTACAGTTGGTTTACAGAAAATTTCACAGGGAAATCTTTGAAATTACTAATTTCATTAACTGTTATTCACATAATTCCAAGGCAGTGTGTTAATAAATTAATTTTAACGTTAGATGAATTTAATTTTTTTGGAATAATCTATATACTTACGGCGTCATCTTACTCAAATAAAATTATTTTCTAGGGAATATGCATGCAAATTAATTAAAGTGATTAAAAAAAAACCAGTTTTTGGAGAATGGTAGAAAATGTGGAGGCGACATTAAATTAAAAATTGTGGTATTAAATTTATTAAACTGAACAGGAGTATGAGAATATAATTCTGGTCGGGGCATTGGGTTGGACATAAAAGTCAGGTTAATCATGTAATGTTAGTAAACAAGCAGCAAAAAATAAAAAAACATTAATAAGATCTATTTATGTAAAATCTTAAAAGCAAACAGATAACAAATGCGTGGGTGGTACCCACACTGAAAGGATTCAATCTTAAAGGGAAAGAATGAGGCACAGGAAACTAAATACGAAGAAGCTGTAATTGGAAATGTGTCATTAATAATAATAATAATAAAAAAAGTTTTAAAAAAGAAGAGAAGGAGAGTGTTAGCACAGCGCTCAAGCCACATAAAGTGTTGAACATGTCAAATATCATCGTTTAAATGGCTCTATGTTTATTGATATGAATCACTGTAATAGTTTTATTTTCTGTCATTCTCTCCTTTGAGGCGAGAGACCGTCAAGAGTCACAGCTGCAGTGGTTCAACACTTAAGTGGTAACATGGAATTTATTAATACAAAACAATTATATGCATTTATGATGCTGCCTCAATACAAAATATTCTTCGTTTCTAAATAATATTTCTTTCAGTGACTCTTTATTACTATATCAGTGTAGCTGATCTAAAAATAGCATTTGCTCCAGATATAACAATGCCAAACCAGTAGTATCCATTCAGCTCTCATCCATTTGCCAATTTGAAGATATTCTGAGTAGTGACGTATGAAACCTACAGATACCCATCAATCTGATAATATTATAATGTTACTAAATTTAATATGCATCAAAAAATTGTTTTTTCATTTATAAACCTCCGATATAGGTATTTATATATATATATATACAGTATATATATATATATATATATATATTTATATATTGCTGCGGTGGCTACGTAGGCCGTAGTCCCCAAGTATCTGTATTGTCGAACCACCCAGCACCTTTTCACGTTTCTGGGTTCGTGATAGTCAAGAGACTGGGCAAAGATGTAATCTCCTCAGGTATCTAGGAATGCCACTCTTGTCAGTGGTTTATTTCCAGAAGATTATTCAGGTCCGACTCGCACTTTAACTGTAAAGGACTTCCCCCAGTTCAGGTGTCTAAATCTGACTCTCCAATGAGTAGGAGAATCAACCACTCCAAGAAAGGGCTGGAATTCAAAGGTAGACCTAATAGAAGTAAACTACTCTGTTTGTTTTTCTCTTTATTATATCTGAAATAAACAATTATTCAGTGTGAAAGTATAAACATAACAAAAAGACTGGCAATGAATCACAATTAACAAAACCTCTGGAAAACCAAAAACACTTAGTGAGATTTGGTAGAAAGGATAGAAAGCAAGTGGGAGACAAGTACCGGAAATGACTTGCACAGAATGTTAACCCTTGTCCCAGCCTAGCTACCCTCCAAACTTGACCCCCCTTATGATCTGAGTTTCAATTTCTTTATACACTTAGACACTTTATACACTGGGTAGTTAGTAGGGTTAGGGTCACCGGCCTGATTCCAGGGCATATCCCAGTGGCCAATAGTGGTTGACACTGTTGACACAACCTCAGTGAACTGCGTAGCTCCCACTGGATTGGATCCACAATCCAAGCCTGATGAATCTGGACCACGTGAGTTGAATCCCAACTGGATTCCTAGACAACACAAGATTATTAGTTACATGCACCAGGCACCATTAATCACAATAATAACAAAACAGGCAATTAATCAATAAACATTAACTGGAATCATGACTTCATAATTGATCACTAGAAAACATAATTTACTCATGAAATCAAAGCACCTAAATAATAAATATCCATCATAAAAAATAATAACTACAAATATTGACAATTATGGCAAACCTATCTCACATGAGTTAGCCTATAATCAGTGCCAAACAAGCATGGGCAAAAACCTAACTCTGGAATAATGTGACTGGTGACCTATAATAATGATAATCGGTTCTCTAGCTAGTTACATGAGAGGATCACAGATGACTGGGTTTGGCTAAAGGAGACTCCAGGGCTCCTACATGCACTGCAAACCAGGCAATAAGTAAAGGTCTGATGTCTGATTCTAACCTGGCTGGACTTATTACACCTATCTATACTCAGTTACAGTTTCAACAACCTACAGTATATATATGTCTAATTTAATAATATTAATTAATACTAATAATGATGGTGAAATACAAATGACACCACCACAATAACTAGGAATAAGGATTATGAACAAATCTTTATTCCTATTGTACACTGGCCAATGGATTACAAGCTAGAGCACTTAACATCATACCTTTAAAGCTTTCCAAACTCCCTTGGCTTCCAACAGGACACGTCTGTATTAATCTCAGCCCGTCTATTGGGCCATCTATTCAGGTTTCAGAACCTTTTAATAGGCTTCCAAGATCAAATAGTCTGGACGTTACCATACCGTATTTTTACAGTTAACAGGCTTACTAACTAGACTCCTGTGGGGAGAGAAAAACTTGTGAGAAGAACCAGATAGGACTTGAAAATTAGGGTGAGATTTTTTGTGAAAAACTCCACAACCCCAAAAGGGGGATTTGAAAATCAGAGGGGGGTTGCGAGAAACTTCACAACCCCCACAATATATCATATATCAGGTTTTTGCCCTGTCTTTGTCATAACACAAAATAATATGTAAATCTATGTTCAGTATTAAATGTAAATGAGTAAATAATAAATAAATCAATTTAGAATTTGCTCAGGGCACAATAATGCCTACCAACGGCTTTTATATATCGTTCAGGATGACAGGTTTGCCAATACCATGAACATTGTCATCACGTCCGAGGAGTTCTTTTTTAGTTTTTACAAGACCATTTTTTATTCACTTCATTGACATCCCCCTTGTTAATATATATCCCCTTCTTGAATTCATATTTAATTATTCATTTTTGTTTCTTTAGTAATATGTAAACCAGAGCGATGAATAGAAATAATTATGTTTTAAAGACATTTGGCAATGAATCAACCAAGTAATCAACGCTCACTCAACCAGATTCATTCATAAAATGTTACAACCGTTTGTAGTACACACAACAAATACTGTATATTAGGGTGGAGCGAAAAATACTTTTTTTCTAGTATGAAGTTCTAATAGTGATTAAAAGTTGCATTTAGTGGACGAAATATGCCTGCCAAAATATGAGTTCATTTGTTTAAAATTATCAGCTGCCACGAGGGGGCTAAAGTTAACACAATTTTGTGTAAAAAGGAAAAAATGCTTCTATTTTAGGTTTGTCAAACTATTATAAAATTTTATCTTAGAATTATCTAATATTTTGATTAAGATTCTTAAATGATAGGAATTCGTTTTGTAAAAATGCCTTTTCATATGCTTAATATCTTCAGCTGCCACAAGAGAGCTGAAGTTAACACAATTTAGAGTAACTGAGTCATGTTGAGACTACACTGAACGTTGTGGGGAGGGTTTGGGGAGGGTTGTGGGGGAGGGTTTTGGTGTGAAGGAATTTCTTTCTGTGAGTCATTAGAACAGTGTGTTAACACTTGTCTTCTTAGGTAGTAGGCCTAGTCGCTCAGTTGATCGGAGAGTTTTTTAATATGATCGGAATATTATAAAACTTTATTTTAAAGTGATTTATATAGAGATAATATTGATTTTATTATAAAATGCTTGTTATAATGTATTATATATTTTAGTTTATTTATATAATATATTATATATTTATATATATATTATATATACTTATAAAATATATTATATATATTAATTATATAATGTTTTGATGTTACAGGATATTTTGTGATTGTGAATTTTTCTTAAAAATATTATGGCATCAAATACTAAATATAACATTTCACTAGAGAACATATGAAGTGTGCCATATTTGAAGTACCTTGTGAGATGAGTGATATGCAACTACCAACTTATAACTGCATTATGAAAGATTACCTGTTCACAAAACATTTAGTGAAGGAGCAGATGAATAACAAGGAGCCTTCATTTTCTGAAATAGCAGAGGCAGTTTCCAAAAAGGTAGAAAATATTTGGAAGAAGGCTTCTTTGCCAATAGTTTCACATACACGCGTTTTACAGATGATGCGAGTGTACCATGATAAATACACTGATACAGGTCCTTATTAAAGCCATACAAGTCACGCAAGGATCAGCCTAAGTACAAAAATCAGCTTGAAGAATTTGAAAACTCTTCAAAATGCACTTTGTTTGACATCTGCACCTGCAAATGTAAGGAGTTTAGGAGATGCTCATGTGAAAAGAGTAAGAAAGTCCCTCCAAAAGAGCAGGATTTTTTAAATGACCAACGAACACGCAGAATAATGGTGATAGGAAGCATTGACATAGCACACACAAGACGATTACAAGCAAGAGAACATCGAAAGGAAATGGAAAAAGTACGTCTGGAATCCTCACAAACAACTAGTGCTGCTATAACCAATACGTCCAACTTACAAATCGAAACAGAGACAAGTGAACTTCAAAACACTAGAAGAGATATCTGAAGATAATGAGGAAGATACAACCTCGACTCAATATGTAATATCAGAACAACAGATGCGTGAGCCACTGCCTTCATTAGCAATTACTTGTGATAGATTTAAAATGTCGGACAGAGCTGGGCTGCTATTGTTTCTGCAGTATTGGCAGATCTTAAAATTGTTACTCCCGAAGACAAAAGGAATATTATAGACAGAAGTAAGCTAAGACGTGAAAGACAAAAACAGAGAAAGGAACTACAACAGATAGGAGAGCCAAAACCATGCGGGGATTATACTTTGATGGCAGAAAGGATAAAACAATGATTCAAGTCCAGGAGAGTGATGGCTCTAACCACCAAAGAACCAAACGCGAAGAGCATATCAGCATAATATCTGAACCACACTCTCTGTACTTTGCACATGTGATACCTTCCAGTGGCAAAGCTAAATACATTTGCACAGCGCTAGTGAATTGCTTGAAAGAAAGGAATGTTGATATAGGGAACATCGTTGCAGTTGGCTGTGATTCGACAGTGGTTAACACTGGTAGTATTGGAGGACAATAAGATTACTGGAAGAAGCCTTTAATAAGCCATTGCAGTGGCTGATATGCCTTTTACACCTTAATGAACTTCCATTGCGCCATCTGTTTCATCACTTGGATGGTACCACTACTGGACCAAGAGCATTTTCAGGAGAAATTGGCCGAGCACTTTCAGACTGTGAAAAGCTTCCCATAGTTAACTTCAAACCCATTGAAATTCAAGAGGACATGTGTGAAGTTGATGTAGATGACATAAGTACTGACCAGAAATACCTTCTTGAAATTCACAAGGCTATATCAAGTGGAACATTCTCAAAGAGTCTTAGTCATAAGAGTCCAGGCAATATATCACATTCAAGGTGGCTCACCACAGCAAACAGGACTCTGCGGTTATATGCAAGCACAGAGAATCCTTCAGGCAATTTACAAGAATTAGCTACTTTCATTGTTAGGGTATACGCACCAATGTGGTTTCAGATAAAGCGTAAACCATTATGCCAATATGGTGCTAAACATATGTGGCATATGATTGCAAGAAGCCGGTATCTCCGTGAAGAGCTTAGGAGAGTACATGACTCAGTCATTAGGCGAAATGCATATTACGCAAATCAAGAAAACATTCTCATTGCAATGATAGCTGATGAAAGGGAGCATGTGCGTCAGTTGGGATTTAGGCGTATCATAAAAGCAAGGGCATGCATTCAAGAAACAGATGTTATCAGGTATTTTAAGGTGCCAGAAATAAATTTTTATGCCAAAGACTATACAGATCTCATTATGTGGCAAGATTTTCAGATAGCAGAACCACCGATAACCAAAGGAGTTTCTCTTGATGATATTGAATCATGCATCAAACATGGTACTACTCTTCATTCAGAATTATTTCAGTTTCCATGTCATACACAAGCCGTAGAGAGATGCGTCAAGCTCGTTACAGACGCTGCTGGATCAGTCTGCGGACCTACGAACAGAGGCAGTTGGATTCGTGCTACATTAGAATCAAGGAAAAAACAGCCAAAATTTTACACAAAAGCAAATTACTAAATAGTCTTCAGCAAGAACCCTTTCTAGAGGGAGGTTGGTTGGGGAAAGGGTGGTAACTCCGCTAAGGCACGAAATAACGTTTCTTGACTGTCTCAAGCCAGTATAAAGGAGGAGAGACATCCTAATTTATTACTGTTCCCTTTTTCAAGTAAATACAGAATCATACTTAATTGTCATTTTTAAGTTAACTTCAGCCCTCTTGTGGCAGCTGAAGATATTAAGCATATGAAAGGCATTTTTACAAAACGAATTCTTATCATTTAAGAATCTTAATCAAACTATTAGATAATTCTAAGATAAAATTTTATAATAGTTTGATAAACCTAAAATAGAAGCATTTTTTTTCCTTTTTACCCAAAATTGTGTTAACTTTAGCCCCCTGGTGGCAGCTGCAAATATTAAACAAATGAACTCATATTTTGGTAGGTATATATCGTCCACTAAATGCAACTTTTAATCACTATTAGAACTTCATACTAGAAAAAAAGTATTTTTCGCTCCACCCTACTGTATATGCCATGTGCCGCTATCTGTTCTCAAGTGTGTTCTAAGAATAATGAGCCAACTGTACATTAACACAAGTCTTTCACTGGTTTCATTTTATTTACATACAATAAACATGTATGTACTGATATTATATGCTTACATGTACAGTATATACAACGTTTGAACCCCCATATAACACCAACCCTCGAATAATGCCAAAATGACTTTGATACCAAAGGTGGCATTATAAGGAGGGACCACTGCAATAATTTCTTCATATGTTCACATTTTATGGATATATAATATATTATTATTAATTCTGAAAATAAATGTGTATATTAAATATTTCCACCATTATTTTTAAGTTTACTATACTAGGTAATAAAAAAATAATCTCATGATATATTAATAAATGTTGTTTGCAGATGTGTTTCTATTTACTCTCACTTATTCTTAAATTATGTCTACAGTATATATATACTTCTTAAGAAGATCACCCGTTATCGCCCGAAAAAAAACAAGGAAAACTAAAATACAAAATGAAAATATGTATGTACTAGGGGCACTCAATATATTTTGTCCCACCCTTTTTTCTTAGCTAAATAATAGGCCATGGGGCTGAAATGTCTTTTGGGCCTGTAAGTTTAAACTTTCTGCGCTTCACGTAACCGGATTTTTCAAGTTTGAACCTCCCCTCTTTGTATAAAACCATTTTTAAACGCCCTTGTATAAAACCAATGGTTAACGCAGTCTCGAAAATGGCGTCTGACAGTGATGTGCGTCGTAAACAGAGAGCTGTTATCGAGTTCTTAACCGCAGAGAAGGAAACAGTTGGAAATATTCACAAACGTCTACAAAACGTTTACGGAGATGCTGTTGTTGATCGAAGCACAGCTGGACGCTGGTCTAAACGTGTCAGATCATCAGAGAAAGGGAGAGCCAACCTCGATGATGAGCCACGCAGCGGTCGCCCGGCAACGGCTGGCTGTGACATCTCACACTGTGTAACGTACCAACAGCATCATTCTATCAAATCGGCGGGCCACATACAAGGAGCCATCACTGGAGGTAGGAATTAGTGAAGGAAGTGTGAATACGATAATTCAACAACTGCGATACTCAAAATTGTGTTCACGGTTTGTTCCTCGTGAACTGACTGAAGATCACAAAGACCAAAGAAAAGAAATTGCTTTTGAGTCGTTGGTTCGATAAGAGACAGAAAGGGATGACTTCCTTTCACGAATTGTGACTGCGGATAAGACATGGGTACACCACTTTGAACCGGAAACAAAACGCCAATCCATGGAGTGGCATCACGCAGACTCCCCACGCAAGAACACGTTCAAAATGGTTCCCTCTGCAGGAAAGGTTATAGCCACCATCTTCTGGGACATGAAAGGGGTGATTCTGGTGGACATTATGAAGAAAGGACAAACAATCAACTCAGAAGCATATATTGCTACCGTACAGAGACTCCAGAGACGTATAAAGCGAGTTCGACCGAGGAGAAAACTGGAAGACGTCCTTCTTTTGCACGATAACGCAAAAACACAACAGTTTGCAAACAAGAGAGGCCATCACAAAAATGCACTTGACTGTGTTACCCCACTCTCCATACAGCCCGGATCTGGCACCTTTATACTTCCATTTATTTGGGCCAATGAAGGATGCTATTCGTAGAAGAAAGTTTCAGAGTGATAATGAGGTTGTTGAGGAGGTTAAGAGGTGGCTCCAGCGGAACCCGGCGGACTTTTACCAGCAAGGAATAAAGGCCTTCGTTTCGAGGTGGAGGAAAGCCGTAGAAAAGGATGGAGACTATGTGGAAAAGTAGAAACTTGTAAAAAAGGTATGTAACTACTTGTGTACAAAATTTCTGGAACTTACAAAGAAACCTGGAAAGAATAAAAAAAGGTGGGGGAAAATATATTGAGTGGCCCTCGTATATTAGGGCGGAGTGAATATGATAATTTACAATGGCATACTGATATTTTATTGTATTTTTTGCTGAGAAAAACGAATATGATGAGACAATTTGTGCCATGTTTCTCTAACCGCCCCATCTTTGCATGAATACAATTTAACACAGAAAATAGATTTCTCATCTAACATACATCCGTCAAATTACACTATATGAATTACTACCATTAATGTAATTTTGAAACCACAATTATAAATTTTTATAACTTTAATATATTATTTGCCTCATTCCCAGATTTAAGCATTCCTGCCAAAGTCGTACTGTATACTTGTACGCATCGTGTCTTCTGACACTCCAGGCACCACAGTTCGCCTGACAGCCAGCTGCAGTAGCTGTCTTAAGGATCCAGAGGTAAGAAGCTAGTGAGCATGGTATGAGAAATAAGATAAAAAAAATATTCTGTTACACTTGTTACAATGTACATTTGACTGACGAGAGTAAACTGACTAAATATTTTTTGTTTTTCCTTAAACAATAAAAATTCACTGAAATTTATTTGAGTTTTTGTTCTTATTTTTCAGTTAATAATTCACCGATATAAGAGCAGAGATGGAATCAGCATCCGACACATCAGAGTCTCCACACCTGAAACAACATTCTTCTTCATATCAAGCTAGCAGCATCCCCTCTTGCAGCAACTCTACACCAACAGCTTTCCATGCAGCAGCATCTACGCTTTCAAGTCCCCCATGCTATTCAGGAAGAAAAAAAAATTGTGAGCACAAGGCATTCTAAGCAACATTGTATGTTTTGAACTCCGGAGAAGTTGACTCCTAATCTTTTGCCAACTAATTTACAAGTGACTCGGTACTTTCTCTATCTCAAAGAAATGAAAAATGCAGCTAACATGCCAATCATCAGACAAATAACTCAGAAGCTACTAAAACTTTGGCAGCAAGCATCAATCCCCACATTTCAGGAAAAAGCTGTTTCAAAAGGTAGCAAGATTCATAGAAAGAGGAGCAACGTTGAGTAGATGAAAAACATTAGTGAAACTAAAAAATAAATATACTGTATGAATAGTCTCAGTAATTTGTTTGATATAAGTCCTGTAAATGTAATTTAAAATCTCATACAGATATTGGATGCTCTAATGATTGTGAAGAAATTCACACAGATTGCATATGTCGGAGAGATAAAAAAGTACTAAAAGAGGAATTACAGTTTCTACTTGATGAGAGGCGTGATCGTAAAATGTACATAGGTAGTGTAGATGTGCATGCTACACAAATTTTACAAAAGATACAAGAGGAAGTTCTCAGGACAAGTAAGTAAAGAAAATAAAACCATCACTCATTCCACTGAAGTTCAACCTTTGAGCTTAGTAGAAAATTCTTCAGATGAAGACAGTGACAATGGGATAATGGAAGCTGAAGACTGTGGTTTTGAAAATACTGGAAGCGAAATGAGAATATCTTTGCCGCATGTTGCAATGCAGGCAGATAGATTTTGTGTATCAGATAGTGCTACTGCTGCTATTGCAACTGCAACTTTGATAGACGTTGGTATGATCACTAAGAAGATGACCATCTCGTAATAGACAGAAGTAAAGTGCGGAGAGAAAGAGAAAGACTTCGCAAAACATTGAAAAGTGATAAAGTGACTCCTGTTACTTCCATATACTTCGATGGTCGGAAGGATCAGACTTTAAGTAAAGTGAAAGCCAATGATAGGTGGTACAGTGAAGAGTGACTATGTAATGATTGCTGAACCAGGTGGTGGATGTATTACCCATTAGACACCAGCATCGAGTAAGGCTGCAGACATAGCAAATTCAGTATTATCAGGTATTAAAGAGAGACATCTACAAAATGATATAGCTGTAATAGGCTGTAATAACACAAATACCAACAACGGTAATAAAGTAGGTGTGATTTATGTTATGGAGAAAGCACTTGGTAGGCCACTTCACTAGTTCATTTGTATGATTCATACAAATGAATTACTTCGAAGACATATTTTTGAAACATTGGATGGTGCAACATCTGCGTCAAGTACCTTTGTTGGTCCTGTTGGGAAAGCCATTCAGTTTTGTGAAAACAATCCGGTAGTACAATTCAAACCTATAACTAGTGGTAAAGAACTATTATATCTGCCACAAAACATTGCTGATGATCTTAATGGAGATCAGCAGTACTTATACTGCATTAGGGTGTACCATTTTTGGGTCATTTTCAAAAAGTCAAGGTCCAGGAGTCTAATGTTGTGCCAAATGATGTCCTAAACACGAATTTTACAGGCATTTTCTAATCCGACAAATTTTGAATCCCCCCACCCCCCCTTGAAATTTTGCGCATCCCCTTTTCCTAAAAAACCCATATATCTCAAACACTATCAACTTTATCGAAAAATGTTATAGAATAAAAATGATTTAGAATCAAAAGTTCTATTAGAAAAGTTCATCAAAATAGAAATTTACTTAATTTTGAAAATTTTCATTTATTTTTTAAAAATTTAAATTAAAAATTTTTTTTGCTTGCAGTGCCTTCTTCTTAAATAAGGTGTTACCGCCACCTTTGAAGCATCACCCCAATGCAGCTTCGCGGCGATGGGCTTTGTATTTGCTAGTTATAATGCAAATCATAATTAGTTTTTATTATAACTAGCCTATACAAAGTGAGGACAACCTCAAAACTATATATATATAAAATAAAGCTAAAAATTAACACTTTATCTATAGTTGTGAGGTCCCATCGTTTTTTTTTTCCTTTATTCAACACTTTCCTCAAAAAAATAAAAAGAAACAAGTTTCCTAATTAGAAATCATTGATATAAGAGCCTTTTAAACATAAAAATAAGAAAAGACAATTTATGGTATATTTAATAACAAAAAAAATCAGCCTCTTCTAAATTAAAACAATCTCTGCAAATAAAAATACCTAATCTATCTGTTAATGAACTATTCTTTACTGAGTTTCATTCTTTTAAGAGTCTCTTTACTAGGATCAGGAATTAGTCTTCTATTCTCTTCCACAATTTGCAAAAGACCTTGAAATTCTTCTTCATTTTGACATTTGTCATGAAAGTCTTGAACCAGCTTGATTCCTCTTTCAGCGGTATCATTGACTACTCTAATAGATGAAAGAATGTTTTTTAGTTTGTTGTAGTCATCGACCTCTTCCCATGTTGATGCTGGTTTCTTTATCCATGAGTCTGGTTTTGACCCACAGCATTGAAATAAATGCCATGAAATTGGACCTACTAGCTGATGAAGCTTTGTGTCCTTCCTTTAAAATGGGAAAACAGGTTGCCCCATACATAATTTTCTGGAACTGGATATTTGTTTAAGGATTTTGCGATCTTATCTTTTTCATCATTACTTAGCGATCCAAAGAAACTCAAAGGGACCACTTCCTCCGTCAAATACCAGTAATGATTGGCAAAAGATTTCAAAGCAGCATTTGCAACTTCCCTATCTTCCTTCTTGTAATTCACCAAATCATGATAAAACTTCAGATCATTAGCTGGACTATCTAGTGAATTAGAACATAAAAGCCAGTATTTTCCATAAATTAATGCATTAAATAGACACATTCTCTTTAATTTCTTAATCAATGATTCATCATATGATGCTTGGTGGGCAAAAGCATACATTTTATTTGTATACAAAATCATTGCCATCCACCTGGCACGGTGCATTGCACCAGGTTTCCGCCAATGACTGTTTTCTCTGGAAACCTCTCCTAAAAGCATTAAAGTTGTTTCAGCAACTTCCTTATAGTCATCACGTGGAAAGCAGTCAGATTTTCTTAAACATTGGGTCATAAATTCTATACATTCTTCCTTTAGGCCTCTTTGATACCTTGATTTAACATCAAGAACATTGTATGTAGATTTCGTATTAATTTTCTTCCATTTAGACTTGCGAAATTCTTTGAATAACTCAAACTCAGGAGATTTACTTGGGCCAAAAATGGTTTCATACACAGCACACAAAACTCTTTCAGCCACATGATGGCGGCATGCTAACCAAATCAATTTCTTTTGCAAAAGTTCTTCAAGTAACTTACAAGAACCTTTCATCCATCCTGAATTGGATGCAGTGGTATCAAATGATACTCCAAAGACATTTTGCTTCAAGTTCCATTTTTCAATACTTTGAAATACAGAAGTGGCTTGAGACAATCCAGTGGAATCATCTATTATAGAAACTGATAAAAGTTTTTCTACATTTGGGTATCCAGTAACAAGTATTGCAAGGCGGTCTTCTTGTTCTGAACATGATTTAGTAAGCACCTTGCTATCCCAATGTACTAGGCAGTGATCAGGAGGAGTAAAATCCTTGATGCAAGTTTCATATTTTCGTTTTCTTGTCTTTCGAGCGGCTCTTGCAGATGTGGTCCTGGAGAGAGACAGTTTTTCAATATCCTTGCCACACCTAATGGCTACTGCAGCAGCAAAAACAGTCCGTTGTCCAATAGAGAGATTAAGTCTGTCTGCAGTGGAGGAAACCAATGGCGAGGCAAGAATATTTTTTGGGCTGGAAGCATTTGAAGGTCCTGCTGTAGGTTCTGTCGGAAACTCTTCATAGCTGTCTGTCTCAGAACTGGTCGTGCTAGAAAGAAGGGTCTCTGATGTTCTGGCTGTAGCACTCACTTGCTTCACTGATTTATGTTTCTCTTTGCGTTCTCTTCTCTTTCTCTAATCTAATGTACTTGCGCTGTACTTTTGATGCATAATCTGCATCTAGCAAACCTAAACATGTTTCTCGTTTTGTTCTTTGATCTTCTAAGAATGAAATATCATATGCTTTCTGAGGCTCAGTTCTCATGCGGTCTTTTTGGATTAATTCAACGGCATTTTGAGAAGAGATGTCAAAAAGGGAATCCATAATTTTCATGAAATTAGAGAGTTCATTTTCAAAGCTTGCTCTTTTTTTGTGCTTGATTAAATTATTATGCATTTCTTCTAGATTTAACAGCATCTTCCTGCCTTTAGGGTTTTTACTAATATCTATAGTAGGAAATGCATGCTTTTTGCCATATTATTAGTAGCTTCTGTAGAACTTCATCAACAGTAGAATCTTTTGTAACTTTTGGACCCTTATACTGCATTCTCCGTAAATAAATAAAATGGCTTAGAACATCTTTATTGGATGGTAAAACAATTTTAGATGAACTCATAATATCAGCCTGCAAGCGACCAAGAATAAAGTCATGCTATTTTGTAGCTGTTTGACTCATTTTTTATTTATTTTTCAAATAAAGCAGTCTGAAAAGAAACAATAAGAGTAAAAACAATGCTTGTTTATTAAAATTCAATGTAAAAAAGGATTTTTAAATTTGGATTATACTCACAATATACTCATAAATAATGTAACTTAAGCACCTTATTTTATATTAATACAATCAGGTGCTCTTGGACAAAAGAAAATGAAAATTTTCAAAATTACGTAAATTTCTATCTTAATGAACTTTTCTAATAGAACGTTTGATTCTAAATCATTTTTATTCTATAATATTTTTCGATAAAGTTGATAGTTTTTTAGATATATGGGGTTTTTAGGAAAAGGGGATGGGCAAAATTTCAAGGGGGGTTGGGGGATTCAAAATTTGTTGGATTAGAAAATGCTTGTTAAATTCGTGTTTAGGACATCATTTGACACAACATTAGACTCCTGGACCTTGACTTTTTGAAAATGACCCAAAAATGGTACACCCTAATACTGCATTATTTCAGCAATAAAAAATGGTACAGTTGATGAACACCTTGCTCATGTAAACCCAGATCCTCTTATTCATCCTAGATAGTTAACGCTTGCTAATAGAGTTTGTAGGCTTTATGTTTCAACTGAATCCAACAGAGAAACTTTACACAATAACAGACTTCATTGTGACAAATTATGGTCCTAACTGGTTTGACATCAAATGTAGACTTAAATGCATAGATGGCCCAAGCCATGTGTTTTCTGCTATTAATAGGGTTAAGCATTTGCTGAGAGAATCAGTAGAAATTGTTAAGAATTATATATTTCGAAATACAAACTTTGCTCACCCGGAAATTATTCTTCTGGCAATGTAGTGTGATTCAGCTAGGGAAAAACGTGAAAAAGTTATTAGCAAAATCATGGACATGCGAGATGAGACTGGTCAAAATTTAGAACTGACAGATTTCAAGGTTCTTAATCTTAATTTGGCTGCAAAGGGCTGGGATGAAATAATTAATTGGAATGATACTAAATTAAGTGAGCCACCTCTTACAATGAAGCTAACAAAAGCAGAAATTTTAGCTATCAAAGAAAACGCATTAAACATTCCAAATTATCCCAATCATACCCAAAATGTCGAGTGTTGTATTAAATTAGTGACGAACTCTTCAAGTTCGGTATTTGGGTTTGAAGCACGAGATGGTTTTATCAGAGCTAGAATGATTTCACGTAGTCTGATGCCAGACGGAGAAACCAAAAAGATTTCGCTAAAAGTTTTTCCTTCTTTATTCGAATAGTGAAGGTTGTTTTTTGCAGTTACCATTTGTGTACTCATTTGCTGTGTGTTTCTATACTCTATATGTATTTAATATAACAAATAAAAAAAAATATTTATTTTTCTTTCCTGGTTTCATTATATGCCTTGTAACAAAACACTAAATTCGAGAATATCATTAATCCAGAAAAGAAAAAGTAAATAGGAATTCATTAAATAACCTGAAAATTATTTGCAGAAGATATGCAGTACTTTTTAAGTTTTGCTTGGGTTATATCTATTTGTCCCCCCCCCCCCCAATATAGCCAAGCATTAGTTATAAACCGCCGTAAACCCAGTTATGATGCCCATTTCATATTTTGGCAAAAATGGGCAGTTTAATTAAGATACTCTAGAATATTATTTCAGTTTTCTTTGTGTGTCCTAGTTAAAACCACAATATAATTTCAGTGTGCCTAAAGGGAAAGAAAACTTTTGTTTGGCTTTACTTTCCCCTTAACGTATATAGATATATAAAAATTATTTTAACTACTGCAGGTCGGGGATACGATGCCTGATGGTGTAATATCACTGTTATGCTTGAGGCAGGATTGGATGGTAGCGCTAAAGTTCATAGTATGGCTTCATACATATACTTTATAATTGGTGTAAAGATTGTCTCGCATTTATATACATATATATATATATATATATATATATATTAGGGCGGGTCGATTTTCCACATGTTTTGAAATCGCAAGGTGAATAAGTGCCCAGTAGTTAGGTTTGGTTGAGAAATGAACCCAAAAATTTTTTACAGCAAACGGATAAGGGCCTGCTTGCGGATTTGCAATTAAAGTTTGTTATGGTTTTTTACCCAATTTTCGTCAGACGCGATATGTAAACTCGTCATTTTTGAAGACATAATATTAACTAATTACACTGGTATGCATATGAAATGTTTTTGTCTGCTGTGAGGGTTTTTTCAACTCATATTATATAATTCGACCATGCTGAATTCGAAAATGACATTGGTTTTCCTCAATCAGGTCAGGTTTTTTCTCTATTGGCCATTTATTATAAGTCCAATTTTATCCCCAAATTTATTGATTTTTTTAGCTTAAACACTGTAGATACGAGTAATATTATAAGAACACTCGTGAAAAATGAAAACATTGTGTGAATAAATACTTTTATTCATACAATGAATATGGAAAAAAGTTTATTGAGGAAGGAATTAAGTTTTTTTGGCTTTCCGTCTGTGTTTTTCTTCGGGCACGTCTCGCTTCAAACACCAGCAATAGTCCGCTAGCATATTGATATCCCAGTTTCCCTGGTACCTCTCTTCCATTATTTTGATATCTTGGTGAAATCGTTCACCCTGTTCCTCACTATAATCCCCGCAATTTTCAGGAAAATAGTCCAAGTGGGACCACAAAAAGTGCATTTTTATGGACATGCGCGATCCATGAGCTTTGAAAGCTTCCATCAAGTTTTCGACAACGGACTCGTATTCTGGACTTCTACGCTTGCCAAGAAAATCAGTGACAACTGATTTGAATGCCTGCCAGGCATTCTTCTCAGTTGGAGTCATTGCGTTTTCGAACTGAGTATCCTTGATCAAAGTTCGAATTTGAGGACCATCAAAAACCCCAGCATTTAGTTTAGCATCAGATATATGAGGAAATTTACTCTCGAGATATCGGAATGCTGAACCCTCCTTATTCATTGATTTGATGAAATTTTTCATCAAGCCCAGCTTAATATGAAGTGGTGGGAGCAAAATTTTTGTTGGTGGTACAAGGGGCACTGAAACGACATTATGCGACCCAGGTTCAAAATTCTCTCTGGATGCCCATTCACGCTGTGCATAGTGCTTCTCATCCGCTCGGCTATTCCATTTGCAGAGGAAACATGGGTATTTCGTGTATCCCCCTTGCATTCCCAATACAAATGCCACAATCTGAAAAAAAAGAAAATATTTAAAGAATTTAGAGAATTTGTTATATCAGATAAAAAAATCTATGCATTGGACTGTATCACTTCTGTGGGGAAGTTATGTGATCTTATACGCTCTCAAATAACCTTTGGAAAAACAACGTAGTCAATAGCAATAGTTTACTTATGATATTAGTATTACCTTCAAATCTCCACAGATCCTCCAGTTATGTTGGTCGTATACGAGAGCATCCAGTAAAATTTTCATGTTATCGTAGCTCTCAGTAAGTTGTACGGAATGTGCTACAGGGACTGATGCAACCCTATTCCCAATGTTGAGAAGTACTGCTTTCAAACTTCGTTTAGACGAGTCAATAAATAGCCTCCATTCTGATGCGTTATATGGCAGGCCCAAGGATTCGATTAGCCCCTCAACATTGCAGCAGTACACTAAGGAAGAGGTATTTTCGTGCACTGCAAAAAACTTGCGGAATTCTTCCTCTCGTTTCCTATACCAGGAGAATGTTGTTCCCGGAGCCAGCAAGTTGTCCTCTCGAAGTCGTGAGCCCAAGATCTCGGCAGCTAATTTGGAAAGTCCTAAATCCCTGGTAAGATCATTAAGTTTGGCCTGGTTGAGAGGCCTCGGCTCATTTGAAGCGGTATTTTGAGGTATATACGACTGGGACTGGTCATTGGCATTGGTCATTGATTCATCATCAGAATCATCGAAGTCCAGGGTTTGAGGTGGGTGGGTCGGGTATTGGAATTCCAGGACCATGGGGTACAGGTCTCATAGCAGAAGGAATGTCAGGGTATACAACAATGTGTTTATTCTTCTTGTTAACGCCTGAAAATAGAAACACAGAAACATGGATATAAAACTTGCATATGAAATAGAAGAAGCATTCAGACAGTGGCGGCTCGTGAGGGAAGGCTGCGGTCTGTAAGATATGAAATAGGTCGATGGAGTCTCTATATTTTCTTTCTTTTTCATTCATATTGTCCCTTCGGGGACAATATGAATGAAAAAGAAAGAAAATATACAATCATTGTATATGTAAATGTAACTTGTATAACAATATGTATGTGTAAATGTATTTTCTATAACAATATGTATATGTAAATGTATGATTATCATTATGGTGAATATTATGCTATATATGGTAAATATTATGTCAAGTTTCATACGAGGATTTCAAAATATTTAAGAAAAATAAATTTATAAGCCCACCTTGGAGGTTTGTCATGCAGAAATAGCAATCTGTCACGTGATCCTTTCCTTCTCTCCAAATCATGGGAATTCCAAAAGGCAAAGATTTCGCTCTGCCTTTGCTCCATCTTCTCAAATTTTCAATGCACGTCTTGCAGCACATATGAGGGGCGAAATTTTTGTCCTGGGCCCCTAGCTTCATTCCAAAGTATGCTCTATACATTGTCTTCACAAATTTAGTGATTTGGGACTGGTTATTTGGCATGGTAACCGTCCCACATATGTAGCAGAATCTATTGGGATCATTTTTACACGCTCTATTCATTATGAAATATTTTATCTATATGCCTGAAAAGTAAAAAAAGATATTATACAAGTGAAACAAGTGATGATAGATGTTACTGTTCCAATTCCGCTTTGACAAAATCACGAAAAATTCTATTTTACTTATGAGGCCATAGCCGGATAACCTGAGCTGATTGAGAAAAACGGATTGCAGATTCGAAATCACCAGGAAAAACTGTATAATAATCACTTACAAAACCCTTGACAGCAAAATTGATGCATACCAGTTTTATAGATGTAGCAACTCAATATCATTTTCTATCCCAAGAGGAGACAATGCCTAATGTATATCATGTTTTAAGTGTAAAATGATAAAATTTCGTTGAAAAAACATGCATTTTTGCTAATTTATTCACATATTTTGTCTACAAAACTTGAAAAAATACTTTCAAAAGGTGATAAATCCAAAAAAATCACATGTTCTCATGTAAAAAGAAAAACTATTCATATAAATCATCATAAGATTGAGAATAATGTCCTTTTGACATAAATGCAGGACGCATCTTCCTGCTCAGTACTTTAGTAAGGATACATCTGTGACGAGTTTCGAACCCGTACACGGTATGGGAAGCCTCTGTCACTAATTTCACAATCCTCTCAACACTCTGAGAGTGAGAAGGCAACTCTGGAATGTCTGGCTTAGTGTTAGTGTCCATGAATGACTGGATTTCTTCATCAGATAGGTGCTGTGTGGTAGGTGGTTCCATGACATCAGGGTCAGTCTGGTCGATGAGCTCATACCATTGATTTGCATTCCAATTCACATGGGGAATTTTCTTCCCTGCTTCCTGGTTGCTCTCCATTCTATAAATGAAAAATGAAAATGAAAATATAAATAAAAATAAAAATATAAATATAAATGAAAAATAGCACTCAAATATTGCCATTTCAATAATACAAACAAATTACACACTTAAAGTGACAATTATAATATTTTTTCCATATTTTTTGGAGAATAACTCCGCTTTGGCAAAAAAAAATAATTACAAGAAGCGCAAAATTTACCTGTGTCTGAGAGTGAGTATAGTCTGAAGCCCATGATTCCTGATTCTGTCTTCATCATCTTTCACCATGGCATAGAGGATGTTCTCAGGTCGGAGGCAGAAAACATTACCCTGGATGTTCTGCTTTACAATGCATTTCACATCATCAAATGGAATCAGCCTCAGTCGGCTGATAGCAGAGAAGAGGATGCGAGGAGAATCATGCAGCTTAGAGGATGCCTTTATCTCAAACCATGCAGGAGCATAAACTCGAACAATGTAATGGGCCAACTTTTTCAAATTCAGGTTTGGTTTGTTGTCTCTTGTGTACAAACAAAGAAGTCGTATGGCAAGAGTTAACCATCTTTCATGGTTAAGTGGACCAATCTTCCAAGCAGCCCATCTGTCATCTACTCTTCCTGATCCGATCCCTCTGCAATACTCATACAGAAGCCTTTGATCATGACTGAGGTCTTTCAGTACTTCCTCTGGAATGTACCCTTCAATAATTGGAGTTTCCACAGCTTCAAACTGTACCTGAGGTTCATCCTGGATATCTTCTGCGCACCTTTGCCCAAGGGGCCCGCCGAAACTTCTTGGGCCAGTTGTCACTCCATCCATTTTTTTGAAAAGAGCTTTTAGTGGGAGTTCATTCTGATGCAGTGCGCAACCAATAGTGTACAGTTTCATCCCCAGAGTTTCTTCAAGTTTTACCACTAAACCACTCTTTCAGCCAGTGTTGGTTGCGGTATTATCAAGAAGAATGGCTCGGATACTTTCAAGGGTACTATATTCTTCAAGAACACTGAATGTCTCCTGAGCTAGGGCCTCACAGTGGCGCCTATAACAGGAATTGTTCTGTGGGTCAAGTAGGCGCCAGGAGATTTTCCATCTTCATAGGTGAAGGTGAGATGATGTTCTGCGTCAACACACTTTCTGAGAACAGTTTCCCCTTCAGGTGTCTCTATTTCTTTGTAAGTCATGCTATTCTCGTCAACCTTCCCATCCACACCAACACAAATGAGCTGTCTTTTTCTCTGATTCCACACCCTCACTAACTACCCTAATTTGGGCTTTGGCCCTGTCTAATTTGCACTTGTCATTCATGATGTGATTGATGTCAACTTCAGGTCTCAGTAGGTGTTTCATGTCATGGAGCAAGTCATTCCCAAGAGCTGCGCCCAGATTTGATGAACATTCACCTCTGACAAGTCCCATAGCATATCTGGAAAACTTTAAAAGGCTGTAGTCTCCTGAAGGCCTCTTCCTCGGCTGCCATTCATCTTCTCCTTCCTGAAAATAAATGGAAAATATTAATGCGTTTTCTGTTTATTTATTTATTTATTAATTTATTTATTTATTTATTTATTTATTTATTTATTTAATATATTTATTTATTTATTTATAATTATATAAAATTAATATAAATAAAAGGAAACTAACCGCCACCAGATGAACTGCTTGTAAGTCCAGGCAACTCTGTAGGCTGTATGAAAGATCCTACTAGCTCAACTTCCTCCTGAGGTAGTACATGTTGCTGTCCTTGTTTGGCCTTCCTGTCTCTTTTGGCAGCAGCTGTTTCCACTGAAGACGCTGGTATGCACCCTTAGGACCTGTTTTGGATCGCTGATCACGAAGGTATGCTCTTTCTTCAAGTGGCACCTTTGCATTTCGAGGGCAAACACAGATGATGTCTTCTTTTGTACACTTGTCCTTCTTACAGTATACTCTTGAATCACTGCAAGGCAAAATATCCAAAGAACAGGAACAGGCAGAAATATCAAAAAGTTTGTCCAAGTTAGCATCCAGATTTCGCTTGACACTTGCCTTAGCATGCTTGCGATTAATGTCTTTCACAAGAGTGAGTAGGTGTTTCTGTCAATGGATTTGTCATTAATCAAAGGCAGCCTTGGATTCACTGAAGACCAAATGGATTTTAAATCCTTGCTAACTTGCTGCACTAAGGCCCAAAAATCTGCGCCAGGGTTAGCATGATTAAGGTCATAATAGTATTGAATCAGCTGCCTGTAAGTGCTTGGTTCGGTCATTAATAATTCACAAGGACCACCTCCATACTTTTCTTCACTTTTCTTTCGGGTCAGGTGTCTTGTTTTCGCTTTCGGCATTATTTACACCGGAAAATCTGAAACATAATGAAAAGTGTTAATGCAAATAGCAATATGTAAGAAATAAGCGTGAACGGTCGCAGGAAATATAATATTCTACCATTATTTTTTTAATAAAGATGCATAATTAATAATTAAATAAAAATACAAGCAAAACGTTGATATTTATGCTTATAGAAACAAGTTAATAATTTTGAGTTTGCTTTGTTTTGGTTGCGCGTATGCCGCATACAGGATTTTACGCATGAATCGACAACAGAAGAAATTAAAGACTTAAAAGCTAAATTAGCATTCTGATCTTTTATCAAAATGCCTTTCTGGTACCAACTTCGACCACCCCTATATATATATATATATATATATATATATATATGTGTGTGTGTGTGTGTGTGTATATATATATATATATATATATATATATATATATGGTGAAAATTTATTATTATTCTTTTATTTTACTGTGGGAGTCTTATGTTTACACAGCTATTAAAAAAAAGGGATAACATGGGATATCTTAAGAGGGTACTTGTATGACTCGTCATTATCATATCCATATACAGGGTGGGCCGAAAGTCTGGATCAATAGGAAAATATTTATTTTAATACATAAATTACAACAAATGGTAAATACTTAAAATGAATATCAACTTTAACTCGTAAATGCGTATCCGTGATACTGTACAGTAGTTCGTACTCCAGTATAAATACTCAAATACTTTTTTATTTCAGCCCAGAAATGGCTTCGAATCTAACAACAGAAGACCGGGTAGAACTTGTGCTCATGTACGCAAGGCAGGGCGCTACACACAGAGAAGTTGCTACCGAATTCAATAGAAATCATCCTGATAAGCATCCAGTAACACATGCGACTGTTGGCAAGTTGTTTAAACGTTTCAAAGAAACAGGAAGTGTACATGATCGACGGCGTTCTGGTCGTCCAAAAACTGCAACTGATGAAAATACCTCTGCAATGGTATGTGAAACTTTAACGAATAGTCCAGTAAAGTCAACAAGAAGATTATCAAATGAAACACGCATCTCGAGAACGTCATTTCGAAGAATTATTAAAAATCATAAATTCCATCCCTAAGTGTCTCGATGTCAGAGGCCGCCAATTTGAGCATTTGTTATAATTTGTTGTTTATACTGGAGTACGAACCACTGTACAGTATCACGGATACGCATTTACGAGTTAAAGTTGATATTCATTTTAAGTATTTACCATTTGTTGTAATTTATGTATTAAAATAAATATTTTCCTATGGATCCAGACTTTCGGCCCACCCTGTATATATGTTACAGGAATTTGTATAACTAGGGATTTTATGAAATCCCTATAATGTTGAGGATTTAACGTAAGATTAAGTCGTAATATTTTCGTTAGTTTTAACGAAAATATCAAGACTTAACCTAACCAATTGTCAAGGGCGTACAATTGACCTAACCGGGCATTCAATAATTTTTCCGTACGTTTAACAAAAATATCACGACTTAACTTTACATGAAACCTCTGAACATTTTAGGGATTTCATGAAATCCCTAGTTACACAGATTCCCTATTACATATACACGTGGATTAGATTAGTTTACTCTTGAGTAGCGTGATTTAGTCTCCCCCAACAATGATGTCAGAAGGTTGGACGGGTAATCTCTGGGTGGGTTGTCAGTCCCATCCAAACGCACCCGTCGACGCACACGCCGTCCCGCGCCCATCCGAGCACACCTGTGTTTGTTTCTTTGATAACACTAAAATTTATAGTATGTGTGTAAAATTAAATATGAAGTACTAATAGAACAAAGTATAATTTAACTAATGGACTAAACGAAGTTGCCAAGACGCGATGTTGTTATCTCACCAATGTAGTTAGGCTAACAACAACAACATATGGCCCTGCTAACTAAGTTCATTCCACCTAACAGCAACTAAACTAACTACAATAAACCTAATCCAATTACTTGCAACTTAATTCTAATAATGATCCCACCCACTTTCATTAAAACGTGGATCAGCTTATCCCACCCTATTAGGGTCAGCAATAATCTACTATAAATGTTTAAATTTACTCGGAGGGTTTTTACTTTTACTTTGGCGAAAAGTGATAAAGTTCGGAATCTAATTATGGTTAATTCGAAAAAATGTAATCTACAATTATTCTACTGTAAGTAGTTTTATAACAAAAATGAGAATAATTTTCAATCTTTGAATATGCAAATAACTGTATAATATCTCTCAAAAGCAAGTGGATGAAAGATTGATCGAACGAACAAGTGACTCTTTTTATACGCTTTTAAAATTTGCACATATTGGAACGCTACATACAGTATTTCCAATTTTCTCGGTGTTTTCGATTGGTAACTGTTGCCAGAGGCATATTGTCTATAATTTTGAAGCCCCGTATATTTGATTTCTGCAATGAATTTTATTGTGGGAACTATTTCTCACAGTTTGAAATCACGCACATATATACAGGGTGGGAGAAAAGTCTTTAAGGATTTTATACATAAAACTATTTAGTTACGAACATTATACAGATAAATGTTCAAATGATGAAACAAATCAAACAAAAAGTCTATAAGAATTTTATTTATACAAATATTTTGTTAAATTGAAATTTAATCTTCAAAGAGATATGATACATTTGTGGATTCCAGACATGGGGCCTCGGCCTGGCCTCGGCCTCAAGGCCGGCCTCGGACCTCAAAAGTGGTCTTGGCTTCGGCCTCGGCCTCGACGCCAGCTGAAAAGTAAGTGGAAAAGCCTCGTGACTTTCGTGAGGCCATAGGTAATCCTGATTTGTTTTGTTCTGTAATTTTCAACCCCCGGTAGCGTTGGAGTGGAGATTCTTCAGGTGGGCGCGCTCGGGGTGGATATTCTTTAGGTGAGGATCATGACCTGACATGTGACCGTGTGTGGCGGCATACTTTGATAAATATTATTCAGACGGGTGACTAGTCAGGTGGCAGTCTTTGATAAATGTTATTCAGTTTGGTGACCAATGGATTAATGGCAGGTCACTGTGACGTTAGGTACAAAAATATTATATATGTCACGGTATATAAATATTATTCAGTCAGTCAGCAGTAGACCAAATGACTTAATGTAGCAAAACTAGTGTGGAAAAGCAATCTACCAGTTGGTCATCAGTTGAACTGAGCTAATGTAATGTGTTTGTGTTACTTATGTGTACAAACTATTGTACTGTATCTATTTCTACAAGAGAAAATACGCCAAAATAGAGAAAAGTACAACCGGGTATACTGATAACTAGCTACTAGCGTCGATAATTTTATTTTTCTTCCGTCGTAAATTGTAACATATAAATTCTAAATAATATTATTTGAAATGAATATATAAATCGATGCAAACAATAATTTTGCTAATATCGGCATTATAATTGAGATGTAAATTGTTATATTGTTTGCAAATAATTTTTTCAGTCTTTTTTATTTACTTTAATAATATAAAGTATTATACCTGTAACTTTAAAAATGTCTGATAATGAATAATATCAGGTGCAAATATATTCTTGAATCAAATTACATATGAAACATGTTGAAATATCAGGTCGAAATATATTCTTAATATTATCATTATTATATTATCATTATTATATTATTATCTTATATATAATTATATAGTAATGGCATGATATAAAGTTTATACCTATAGGCCTACCGTACATCAGAAAAATCTTTCACATACAGTACAAGCTACAATTACATTAATGATCTTTGGTAGACTTTAAGACCATAATTTCTTAATGTCTTAATGCCTTAATACATAAAAATGCAAAACTTAAAAAAAATAAGGCATCTCCAAATGTAGCTCTATTTGCAATGCTTGCTAGAGTCGCTAATGACACTGAACATCAAATTTTTACTTTTATTCTGTCTCAGCAACAAACAAAGCTGGTCTATATGAAGTCGACGCTGCTGATTCCGAAAATGTTATTCATTTTGGCGTATCACGCATAGTTTCCATGTAATCTTAAAATATATTATACAATTATTATATATCGTATATAATATGTATAATATGTATAATATTGTATATTGGGTATAATTAATTAAATATTATAAAAATATTAAAAAATATTAACATTGCACATCTATAAGAGTAGCAATACACACAACGTAATAAGACAAACATCACATGTGGTTAGAGTTGCAAGATAATAAAACAAATGAAGACCTTTTACTAAAAAAATTGAATATTTTTCCAAAAAAAAAATGGACATTTCTCAAAAACTATATGTGATAGGAAAGTAATAAGACAATTTTTGTAATCAGTGTTAAAAACTCTATAATAATGACATAAAACCTTTCCTGCGACAAAATCATTGTTGAACAGCGTAATTGTTGCCATTCAGAAATTATACAATCAACACTCACTGAGTCAGTACAATCTTGAAATATTTTGCTAGATCATCTTCACATCAGACCTTTCCATATTATCATAAATACCGTATATTGGCGCATATAAGTCTACGGTCCAGATTAGTCGATCCCCTAACTTTTAATTTCAGATTTAGATTTTAGCCTATTCTGGGCGTTTAAGTCGACCACCAACTTGCCAACATAAAAAAGTGAAACTTTGTAAAATCCTTGTAAAAATTAGTTTTCAAATTCTTCACAGTCATCATCATAATCATCATCTGACATCATAAGTTCATTATATACATCCTGAGATACATTTGCAAGTGCTTCGTCATATGGATACAATTCAGATATTGACCAAAAGCCAGCTAATGCAGGGCTGAGGACCTATAACAGGTAGACCCCTCTTTAAATACAAGCTAAACTGGAAAGTGGAACGTTAATTTTTTAGACTGGCCCTATAAGTCGACTCCCTACTTTAGGGGCATAATTTTAAGCTTAAAATACCGACTTATACGCCCCAATATAGGTACTTGAAATATTGCGGGTATATTAAAATGAGAAATAAGAACTGCATTAAATTAGAAACGAAAAGTTATTGGGCTAATATATGGTGCCCAGGAAATCCTGTTCTGGCAACTTTGACTGTGTGACCCGGCAAGTGTAAACACACAGCGTGTCGGTATTGTGGTGTGGCCGCGTGTGATAGATGAACGTGCTTAATGCTTAATAATTCCCTTTTATTAGGTAAGTGAAGTGAGCTATGTCTTTGTTTATTAATTTTGAGTGAATCTTATGAGTAGTAGAATCTTATGGAATCTTATCAGTATAATTTTATGGATTTAAAAAAAAAGAGATACAGGTTAGTGTGAGGCCACGGTAGTTTACCTTTGGAAGAGCTTTAGGCATAGGCTTGGCTAGATTGTTGAGCCTTCCCAAAGCATTGAGGAGATTATTAGTAAAAGATTTCGAAGTGAGTATCTGCACCTAGGGGTGCAAATACCGCATTCGTTATTTGCATCCGAATATCACACCTCTGGGTCCAAATACCTTCAGCCTACCAATCTTAAGGCCTCGTGAGGTCTCCCCTAAAAGGGCTTTGAAAAATATATGTCCTCGGCCTCGGCCTCGAGGCCTCAGGCCAGGCCTCAGCCCCATGCTTGGTGGATTCCTCTGTAAAACTCTTCATCGTTCTTCTGAACATATCGAGTGGGATCCTTTTCAGTTGTTCATCTATTCTGCGGCCAAAGGCATTCACATTTGGATTCATGAAACCAAGAGTTTAGAGATTGTCACGCAACTAAGCCCAAATCCAGAAATTATGGGATTAAATCAGGTGATCTGGCTGGCCACTCGATGGGACCTCGCCGAGCAAACCATCTTCCTTCAAGGTTCGTTTTCAGAATCTTGCGAGAAGCTGCAATGTAATGTGGGGGCACTCCATCATGCTGATAAACTAATTCCTGCCAACACCATTAGTAAACTATCGCCAAACTTTCTCTCTCAGTAGCTGGTAATAGCTTTACAATTATATATATATATATATATATATATATACACACACGCGTGAAACTTTACACAATACATTGAGTACGCACAAATGGGAACTTTTTTTATCTGTACGCATACCAATTCATCATTCAGCTCAGTGTCGCACAAATCGAGTCATTTTAAAAAATTTATAAACCCCTTTCCACGTGACATGTGCAGGAAAAATGAAAGACAATACAGCCCGCAAGTATTACTAAAATATCCTTGTAATCGGTGGGGATTCCATTCAATTTCAGGGATATGCATCTGTTCGAGAAATTTTATAATAATAAAGTCACTCCAGGGATGAGACCCCAGTGAATTAAAATAACACATTGTTTCCCTATTTTTAAAGTATATTGCAAACCAATGAATCCCTTTGGCACCAACAACATCTGTGGTGACAATAATTCCCCGCATTTTCTCGTAGTTGGTAATTTCAATGTTTCATTCTTCGCAAACACCGATAAATTTGGAGCGTGTACTAGTACACTAATAGGAGCGTCTATGGGGTTGGCGAATTCCACTCTGACGGAGATGTTCCCACTTTGTTGTGGACTTAAGTGTGTATTTGCACTAGCAGATAAGTCGGGCGTGATATCGAACGGGTAAAGGTTAAATTGATCCCTGAATTCTTTTTGCGTTACCCCAATACCGAGCACATCACAAGCACCCATAATATGGGCCCGATTACTATAAGCTCTCGCGCAAAGTGTGAACACAGCGTCTGATGAGTAGTCCATATCCATAGTCCCACCCAACGCAACTCTATTGACTATAGATTTATATTTTAAGGCAAAAATTCTCGAATTTAAAGGCGTTCTTTTTATATTTTCCATTTGTCGAAACGTGATCGTGCATTCCAATTAATAACCTTTCCAGTAGAACTCCCAGGGCCACGTTTTCTATCTGCTTCGAGGCCAACCCTGTGGGTACCGTGTATAGTTTGATCTATACTCTGGTAATTGGGTATTTTACTGTTGCGTGTATTAAATTTTTTTCAATTTCTAATTGTTTAGCACGGCTTAATTTTACTCGCCGGACGCGCATATATGTTTCCATAATGTGAATAACAACGGGTTTTGCGCCTTCATCTTGAGCAGCTCCCAGATTTATGCAGATCTCAGGATTCGTGCGGGTGGGTTTTAATTTCATATCCACCCTATTCATAAGCAGTTTCTCCTGGAATATGAAGTCTGTATGAAGATGTCCATAGCATTCATATACCTTCTTTTTAGAAATTTTAAATTTATCCTTTATACTACTTTCGTCTTTAGTCTGATCATAGCCCTCGGTAGTTAAAAAGGTATCCTTCGCTTCTTTTCAAAAGTTGAGGACATTTTCCAGATAGGCTCGTAGATGATAATAACCTGTTCCTGCCGAGATGTTGACCTGGTTTAAATACATATCACACTGACTGAATATGGAGTGTAGAAAGTTGGTTTCAGGGTATACAGATTAATTATCATTGCAGTCCGTTCCATCTGAATGGACTATACGTAGTTTAGCGTACATGTACATGCAGCTTGGATCAAAAAAGTATGGGCCTGAGCTTGGTATCACGAATTCTATAGGAGCACTCAGGGAACTAATTGTGTTTAATGGGTTAATTGTAATAAAATCACTGTGCTCAATAGAAACTTGTGGTGGGGGCATATCAAAGAGGGACAGCTCCGATTTACAACATTGTGAGCTAGACGGATGGATGAAGCGTGCCATGACGAGTCAGAAAAAGTGCCACCTCACTCGACAAGTAGTAATCAGCCTATGATTCGTGAGAGCAATGTCCTCAGCTTATATCAGTTAAAAAAATGATCAACCATAGGTTTCATTCGCTTAGAACACTTCTTTTTTGTGTCCTTTTACGTTTAACGCCACCTGTTGGTAATCCCTCCTTCCGGACAGCCCTCTTCTTCTTCCCGCCACCACGCATTTTCTCTTTGCATCTTTGATGATTTCGTCCCGTGTACGTTTTAAATATTTTTTAGAGCTTCTTTAGGTTTAGCTCCACCCATTATGTCTTCTACCGTGTTAAAACCTGATTGTAACGCTTTCCTCCTGAGGTATCTGGCACACCTCTTCAACAATGGGACAGCCGTGCGTAGTATGGTTGAAAAAATGAATCCAAGCCACTCCCACGCTGATATCTCATCCCTCGATACACTGTGAAAGGCTTTAAGTTCATTATAACTGAATGCGACGAAAGTGAAGCTTCACTGTTAAATTCCCAATACCGAATGGGAAATTTTTTCCCTCAATCGTTCTTATATATAATGAGAT
The DNA here is from genome assembly GCA_023014485.1 of Bathynomus jamesi. NCBI lineage: Eukaryota > Metazoa > Arthropoda > Malacostraca > Isopoda > Cirolanidae > Bathynomus > Bathynomus jamesi. The sequence goes on from JAJOZX010003835.1 coordinate 385,235, forward strand.
ATTGGTTAATAGATTAGTCGCAACATTCACGTAATGGGGCTTGTCATGTGTAATGCTCAAGCTCTTCCCTCTATGGTTGGGGATGTCTGCAATGCGCAGCAGACTTTTCTGGGTATCCCCAATAAATTGATGCTCCACGATATTGCTGTAAATATAGCACATGTCTGGGGATGGATAGCCAACATCCAATTTCTCCAATTTCAACTGATACATTAAGTTGGAAAAGTCATGTTGTGCCTCATGAAAGGTATCTCTTTGGAACGCTGCTCCATATCGGCCCTAGGTTATAATTTGGAACAATCATTTGTCTTTAATATTTCTATTATCCTGTGGTTTTAGGGTCAGAGCATGTGCAGGGGTTTCTTTGTTTACGTTTTCGTATACTAAATCAGCCGTAAGATTTGAACTTTTTAAACTTCCGTTTAAGTCTCTCACAACATACTTGGCCACACCAAAATTACCTGGGCCTCGTGTTACTAGTGTAGTGTAATACAGGGCCTCCCCATTCCGGGCGGCACGCATGGTTTCATCCCTATTTACCCCTGCCTTTTCACACTCATCACGATCTCTAAGAACCATAAAAACGGGTTCTTTATAATCAATACTTAAGAAGCTGGTGGATAGCTGAATTTCGCATAAACCCACCTCATACGAATCACGTTCCAATTCAATGGTACCATGGAGTTTTGTTACAAAGTTTGCTAGTGTGTTGTTAGGATGTACAGACAGAGAAGAAGAGGACGGGAGTGTGACATAGAAGTGGTTAGGCGCCATGTTGCATACTATTTAAGCTTCATTATTGCATCAGCTTTTATTTAGGTGTTGAAGCTTTCTGGGTACCCTAGCCATTTCACCAGGTACATTTTTCTCTTTCCTGAACCTCTGCTGCTTAAAATTTTTTAAATTTTAAAAACATTTTTTCCAAAATTAAAAGTCACTTTCTGCAACTCCTTGTGGTAAAAGCTTCCTGCGATTTCTTCCCCATTCAAATCTTCAACGTAATACATTATTATCTCGCCTTTAGGTTTCATAGCCCTAACCTTAAAAATTTCACATGTCCATCCTTGCTCAAATCCCCTCGCGAATTTATTTCCTGAACGCGATAGCCTTACATAATCATTGATTTTGAAACGTGTAGAGTGTGGCGGTGTTCTACGAATATCTCTTCATACCTCACACTCTGTGTGCGTATCTTTCTAAAACCTCTTTAGGTGTTGCTCCAATCGCGCGATGGTGTGAACGGTTGTATGATGACGCCAATGATCCCAGAATGTTTATATATCTGTATGTGTTTTTATGTGTAAAAGAGCGATGCATGCGTTCCTTTACTCCTTTATGGTACGTTAAACTCTTTCAGCTTACCAGGCCTTATCTATAGAATTGCTAGTGTAGTAAATGATATTAAACTCTGCCAATATGTTCTGTAAAGTTCGGCCTATAAATTCTTCCCCCATATCCATACAAAAATAGCTTGGAACCCTGTTTTCTTTCAACATCAGCTTTTTGGTAGCTTTAGCCATTGTTTCAGGCGATTTATTTTTCAGAGGAATTAGTCACAAATATCTAGAGAATACATCTATTATGAATAGGAGGTAGCGATAGCCATCACTATATACTGAATATCTTTGCATGTCTGTTAAATCCGCTTGCCAAATAGGGTCAATCAAAGCCGCTGTTGTCCTGGCTGTTTTAAACCTTTTTCTCACCGGCTTATGAAGTGCATAAGCATCCTGCTCCCGCAAAAACCTCTCAACATCTTTGTTCCCTACTCCATCATTGTAAACACCTCTGTACAGTCTATCAACACCGCCATCGGAAGCTGGGCTAGAAATGTCAAAATAACGTTTTCTTAATATGTTAGCCATTTGCGTATTTTAGAGATACGTGGATAGGGTTGGCCGTTGTTGTTTGGTGTCTTCTTTCTCCTCTTCAGAGATGCAACTGTTGGGGGTGATGGCGTACTCAATTGTGGCACATGCGAGACTTGCACCAAGTCTTTTAACCTATTTATTTGTTGTAGTCTTGCTTTAATATACTTCCTTGCTGGTGGTGAGGGCCTGTCCCACTTTCTCACCAGATCATGGACAATGTCAACGATATTAGATCCCTGTACCATTGTTCCTTCAACAATGACCTCGCCTGTATCAGCCCACTGTATGATGGGGTCCTCACTCAATAAATTATAGACTTAAGCTTTTATTCCTCAATGTATGTGGAAGACTGCTTTTTAATACATGCTCGATGTGTTGCGTTCCGTTATTCTTTGGTTGGTCATCTCTAACGTCGGCCCCAGGTCCTATGTCGCCATGTTCATCATTGCTCGCGCTGTGCCTAATAACCACGGGGATCTCTGTCGGATTCTTATGATCTTCGTACTCATGAAGAAATTTCAGCAGAGCCTCTTGCTACAAGATCCTGTTCTCATCAGGTGACTTTTCACTCTTTAATAGATCTATCAATTCTCTTTCCATTCTTTTAAGCCTGCTTCTACGAGGTTCTAGAACCGTGTCTGGACTCTTTGAACTTTACATTTTATAACATTAAAGCAGATTTCGCAGATGCATTTTAAAAGGTCAGAGTTGATATTTTTAACAAACATCTGCTGCAATCCCCGGGGCAATTATTGATAGATTTTTATTAATTCATGGTATTTCTTTAGCCTATTTGTCATTGTGGAATATACACCCTTTCAGGCTCGTTTGGGAATATATTCGTTCTTAGAAGCACCCTAAACGTGTTTCGCTGGTGAAGGTCACAAAGCAAATATCCGTAACGCTGACTTGTAGCTTCTTTATAAACTTCCAAAACTCCTTACGCTGATTCTGGAACATTTGATTGGCTAATACCGAAATTTGTGACACATCTCTCCGTTGCGAGAATAAGACTGGATATTGTATTTAAGGAGACATCGCGCATGTATCTATTTTTGAAAAATTGATTTTGATTGATGAAGAATACGCTTATGTTAAGATGGTGGGAGAACACTGTAAATGTCTCGGCAAACATTTTATCCAGTTCCAACATGAGATCGTCAATTACAATGACTATGCTCATTTCCCTTTAACGAATTAACGTCATATACGCCTTTGTGGAACAAAATATCACCTTGGTACTCGTTGAACACTGATTGGTACGTCGAATAGCGCCATATTACTTTATGCAAAAATTTTGAGAACATCTCCCATTTCTCCTTCTTATCTTTAATGATTTTAAGCATAAACACAGTTTTACCACATCCTGCTGGGCCAGATATAATACATTTGGATGGGCTTGTGAACCTGAATGTTTTTACAGATTCCATCACTAACACGTCACACCCCTAAGTGGAACATTTACAAAATATAATAAAAATTTAAGTGTTGCTCCTTATATTTTACAATCTTGTTTTTCTTCTTCCACAGAACAGTGAATGACGATGAAGTACAGCACTCTATTATCGATATTACAGACGACCACGATGGCAATGTAGTTTTGCTTAGAGACTCCACCCCTGCTGACGAACCCTCACCAGCGACAACCATACACCAGGTATGAAACGTGCCAGGAGTGCACCGGTTGCTAGACCTCCAGTAATAGAATCCCAACCTTCTACGGCTTACGACACAACCCCCACGCTAGCTCCCTCCTCAATTAAATTTGTTCCCTTATTCCTGTTCAATTCCTTGTACATCCTCCACACCAGTAGCTTCTTGCTCTGTAGAGGAAGGTATAACTTTCGATCTGGTGAGCACCGCTAACTCCACCCCGGCCGTGACTAGAAATCAGTATATAGTCAGAGTTGAACCTGGGACCCTGAATAGCAACGGTGTTGAACACTGACTGCGGCGCGTAGTTGAGCGTATTGTGAAGTTTGCCCTTCAGAACCGCAACAAACGTGAAGTCAGGACGAGGTTGTCCTTCAGGTTCGGGTCAGTTGACGGGGATGTAGATGATTTTTGTGTAGTATACCGTTCAGACGCTTGGCAGTTGTAGTCATAGAATATATCTTGGGCCGTATAATGCAGGCCTCTCAAAGTAATACAACCTTCAATATTGACAACTTCACGGTAGATATTGACAGAGTATTCCGGGTTGCGGGTCATAGTGCCACACCTTATACTCTCAACTTCAATTCTCAGGCTATTTACAGAAAGCATATAAACGCCGAGCGTGGTTGCTGCTTTATAGCATTAGTCTTAGTCCATATGTTTACTGTACTAAATACCGGGTCAAAAATATTTGGTTGCCTACTGTTGTGCAGCGTCCTCGTAAACTAGCCTCAGATTGTAACTTAAGTTTGAGTGTAATATGGGTATAGCAGGAAATGAATGTTCGTATAGTTGTATTTGGAATAGATGATCGTCGTAGGACTGTGCATGTTTTTAAAAGCTGTTTGAGAGATCGTACAAGATCACTATTTATTTAGGAATGTCAGGAACAACGTATCTCGCCATCCGCAATATAAGGGACCTTTACGCTAGTTATGATAAACGTCGAAAATATGGAAGGTATATTGATTTGTGTAAGGGATGTCTCGAGTTTGCGGAAGATATAGTGAAACAATGTAAAGAAATGCCACATGGTATGTGAGCAGTGTAAAAGCTCCAAATGTGAAAGTCGTGTAGTTGAAGCTGAGAAGAGGGAATGTAATGTGTGCAGGCGTACATTTTCAACAATAAATGCTTTGAGTTCCATATTTCAATTGGCACTTGCAGGAAAATGAGAATCTGTGAAGGTGGTATGTTTCATATGATGGATATATAATTGGGGGAAATTCACGCATAAATGTGATGAAATTCACTGTCCTACATGCCATAAGAAATATAAAGCAGATGGAGTGAAGCATGTATGTTATATGAACGACGCTAAGCCTAAAAATATGCCTTGTATAACTGTGTACTACGATATAATAACTTACGCAAACCCTTAAACCAAAGAGGTTATCCCACATCTACTTGTAAGCCAGACTATCTGCGATGAGTGCATGGAGGTTGAGTGTGATGAGTGTCACATATGTGGTAAACGGACAAATGTTTTAAAAACGATCGCACACGACAGCCCTGTGAAACTCTTTGTATCCTATATTGTCAAGTTAGCGGACAAGTTAAAAAAAATGACTGTGTATATTCTTGCCCATAATGGGGCAAAATTTGACACCCAGTTCCTTTGTAAGGAACTGCTTGAACACGAGTCATCTGAGATATTTACAGGCGACCCCTTGAAAAGGGGAAACAAACTTATACAAATGCAGATAAGAGGTAATGTTCAGTTTAAAGATACTTTAATATTCACACCTTATAAACTTGCCAAGCTACCCAAGGTGATGAGTGTAGCCGCCGAAGTTTCAAAAGGGTATTTCCCCTATACTTTCCCAACTAGCGACACTTTAAATTACGTAGGACTACCTCCTCCCAAACAATACTTTAACTACACCAACATGAGTGATAGTGAGCGTGAAGATTTTGACCGTTATTACAACAGTTTTAATGAAACTGATCCATACAATATAGCTGATGAATGTGAGCATCATTGCTTGAATGATGTGCGCGTGGTTAGAGTATGTTTACAGGCCTTTAGAAGGATATGCATAAACCGTTTCAACTGCAATCAGCTGCAAGTCGCAACCACAATCGCCTCATTGTGCTTTACTGTGTTCAAGAGCAACTACATGCCTAAAGATACCTTAGCTGTCATTCACAGAAACAACCCTCGCAGCTATGGGCAAAAGGCTATTTACTGGCTCAGACAGGAGTATACATAAAACACACCCACATCACGGAAGAAGTACCCATTAAGATCAACGGTGGTGTTTTTTGGGTTGATAGTCTAAGCGAAGACCGTGCCACTGGTGAGAAGAATGTGTACTCCATTAACGGTTGCTGGTGGCATGGATTTCCTCGTTCTGAGTGTGAAATCGTAGGAGAAATCCACGGTAGATCTCCTGTCGACAGTCTTGCATGGACCCGCACCCGCGATCAGCTTATAGGTACCCAGTTCACTCACAAGATCTTGTGGAAGCATGAGTATGATGCACGGATGGCAACAGATGAACAGTCCCGTGAAAGAAATAAAGACGCTCAAACGTTCAATGGTGCTGGATCCTCTCAAGTGCGGTGATAGCTTGTTCGGAGGGCGTACAAACCCATTCAAGCTATACTTTCCACCTACGGTGGGCGTGAAACTCCATTACTACGACTTCTGTTCTTTATATCCCGACGTGATGAAGAACAATCCGTACCCCGTAGGTGCACCTGAAAAACTGGTAGGACCTGACCTGCTCACCATCGAGGTGTTCTCAACAAATTTAAACAAGTACCATTTCGGTGTTTCTTTCGTAAACGTGCTTTCCCTTCGCGATTTATGGATGCCGATCTTACCCGTCGTTATAGACCACAAACTCATGTTTCCCCTGTGCGTGAAGTGCGCAGAGGAGAATAATGGGTCCTATAATCACACAACGAAACAGCGGAACATCAGAGGTGTACTCGTATATACAAGTCCTGAGCTGTCCCTAGCCTTCCGTCATGGTTACAGAATATTGAAGATATATGAGGTGTGGAGGTTTCAGAAACTCCCAACCTTTTCATGCCGTATATAAATATTTTCTGAAGGATAACGTAGAAGCATCAGGCTACCCAAAGTTATAACAAGGTGTGGGGTTATGCCAATGCCCCCGATAAAGGGGTTTTGGAGATCGCGAATGTTGGTAACACGTACATAATAAAGTACAACATCACCGAACTGGCCACAAATACCTCATGTGTTACAAACATACCTGTAGCCAACTTCACAACAGCATACGCACGCATCAAGCTTTAGGGACTACTGCACTCTCTTGGGCGGAAGGTGCTGTACGCTGACACAGATAGCGTAATATTCACAGAGAGGGAGGGTGAATACATGCCGCCTATTGGGGAATTTCTCGGAGAGTTGACTGACGAGATCAAGGATGAGTATGGTGATGGACTGATGGTGCATACGCTGACTCCTTTGTATCAACAGGGCCTAAAACTTATGGGATGCGGGTGAGGGTGGGGAAAGATCTGAAATATATCGTGAAGGCGAACGGCATCACGCTTAACCTGGCAAACCGACGGGACGTTAACTTTGATTCGTTGAAGGAGCGAGTGTGTTTAGAAGATGAGGGTGACCTATCATACCAAATGACTGTAGCAACCAACATTTTTCGGGCAAACAGAAACTTGGGTTTGTGAAGGAACTTAGGGGCACAAAGGTGTGTCGTACCACCAATAGGAAATGTTACCAGGTGCCTGGCACCTATGATACCGTGCCCGTTGTTTACCATAGTATCTGAATATCATATATGTCTACTGTAACGATATGTTTATTTATTATGTATATTTGAATATGTCAATGTTTCAATTAGGGTTTCATTTTCTCCTTTGTGTGTGTGTGTGTGTGTGTGTATGCGTATGTAGAGGAAAAATGTCCTAAGCTCCGCTCACTTTATGCTCAATCAAAGGGCCACGTGACTCCTGTTACTACCTGGGCATATCTCTTTCCCTGAGTGCTCAGTTGGCCGCTGCAAGCCCTGGTTCTCAGATGTACATTTGAAGAATTCTCACGTAGACGAAAAATAGTGATGGCGACTTTTGATATTGCGTGTTCGAAGTTTATGAAGTGGTATTCAGTAAAGCCGGAAGATGTGCTGGAGACTGGGAAAAGGCCTAGCTCTATGGATATTCTTGCGAGAGCATTGCCGGATTTCGCGGCACAAACGATGTAATGGACTACGTTGTAGGGCTAAACTGTATAAAAGCGTACATATACTGTGAGGTGAAAGAAACCGCGTGCAGGAGAAGTATCGGGTATGGGTAGTGAGTCTTGTTGATGAGTGATGCGACAGGCGGTATTATGTCATGCTGCATCATACCGAGTAAGCGTACCATGCGGCTACGAATATAAACCTTGTCATCATGGAGAAGCTAAAATACTTTTCCCATTATATTCATATATATATCATGACGAGGTTCGCAGTGAGGTTGTGGCTAAAGGCCTGTGTGAGTTCTTAGTAGAATTTAGAGACGAGTATCGACTGTTGAACAAAAAGGATAAATACGGGCACATGTTTCTCTCAAACAGTGCGCAGTATTGTTAATGTGTTTAGTTTGTGAAATGAACGTCTAGTACATTAAAGCCGATATTGCCCCATGTATCGAAAAATTGCCCGGTATAATGGGTACAAGTACTCGCATGATTCTTTCATGCTGGAACAAACCCGTACACGAAACTTTAACACTTGGTATGACTCACTCCTCCACACCTGTCCCAGAGCCAAATAGCGCGCCGGTTGCTCATAGTCATCTCAGAGTTTGACCCGACTGGTTGTGCACTCTCACAATAGAAAACGATGGAGCTTCCTTTGAGCAGCATTCTCAATACCGTATACGACGTGTCCGTGACGAAGTCATTGCGCGTGTTCAGACGTAAAACCGGTGCCATTAATTATGTAAACTCTTGTAAACGTAATGTTCTTTATTTAAGTGTTGAGGAGATGAAGAGTCTTCGTGATAGTTGAGAAGTGGGGTGAGGATCGTTATAAAATATCTGCAGGTGTAGGTACAAGAAGAGAACAAATTAGTGATATCCCCTCATATAAAATTGTTTCTACGTTGTGTATAAATAACGATCAGCCATGCATTGATATACGGCTGATGTGGAAGAATGCATCTGATAACGTTCTTGTCCCCAAGCGAAACCGCTTCATCCTCGACAGAATGTTTGAAATCGCAGTTTTCCGCAAACTAAAACCTATATTAGATGCATGTGTTACGGATAGCGTTTATTTTGATACGGTTCTTGAATACGCATACACCGCTCTGCTCGACGGGTTTATCAAATGTAGGAATGAACATGGCAAGAATGGTCTAGAGCTGGATGCTTATTTAAAAGGTTTAGACTCCTCGAGATATCATGAACTTTGGTACAAAGTACTTGAGGGGTACAGGGCAGAGCTCGTCAACACTGTTCACCATGAAGAGTTGTATCTTTATATAATGAGCAGCTGTCGTTACGATTTAGATTATTTCAACTGCCGCTATGCATTGTGAAGAAGAATTCTCGATTGTAAAGCTCGGATCGGTAAGAAAAAATTCTCGATTGGAAAGGTGTTTATAAACTTGAATTTAATAATGATGTTGTGGCTAACGACGCAATCTTTGTGTGTGCTTTTGATTGTATTCTGTCCGTGTTTAAAGATAATTTGCCATCCAATTGTAAGGTGGGCACAAAAATAGTATTAAACGATATGAAGGCCCTTTACATCGAGTATAGGCACACGCACATCTTGAGTGGTGAAATAATGCTAAATCTTATTTATTGTACAGTACAGAGCAACAATGATGTAACAGTCGAATCGATCACGTGCGAGTTTAGTATTTTAGTTAAGCGCGGTAGAACATAAAGTGTATGTATTTTGATTTGTTATAAGTTTTGCGTTATATATATACAGGGTCATTCAAAAAAGACGCAACAGTTTAAATTTCTTATATTTCGTAATACTGTTAACGTACAGGAATGATTTTTGTATTAGTTTACATCGTACACTTGGAGTTTTGTTCGTAAGGCGCTAGGCGAACGACTCTTGTAGCCTAAGGTGTAGTAGCGCGTTATTAGTCAGTGTTTAGGAAGATGTACACTTTACAACAACGTGTGTTTATAGTGAAAACGTTTTATGCTACCGGCAGTGCAGTTCAAGTTCAACGTAATTTTTGCAAGAAATTCAACTGCAGGAAAGGCCGAACAGATCTACGATATATAGGCTAGT
>JAJOZX010003835.1:400000-476575 GCA_023014485.1 Bathynomus jamesi
CAACGACCCATGGTTCGAATCTCACGTAAAGCTGTAGGTCCCCTCCATCATCAGACCTTAGATGTTGCGAGAGAGGTTAAACAACCCTCTCTCAAAAAAAAAATTGTGCTCCATGCTGACTCCACATTTATTTACTTCTCACACCTACGCATTCACTATTATACATATTTTTCACAATTCTATCATTATTCATTCTTTCCACATCACCATAGCAACGTAACATACCATCCTCCATTTTCCTCTCCAGTGACTTTCTCACATCTTTCCATGAAATATTTATATTTATGAGGTATTATAGTGCATACAAAACAAGGCCTTTAAATGGTATTAGAGAAGTATTTGTTCTTTTAGTGAACTTTTTACACTATATTAAAGTATGGTTGCGACACTTGACATTTGAACAAAAACCAAATCACACTTTGAATATTAAATTACTTCTTGTGAAAAAAAAAAAAAGAGAACTCTTTTTCGCCATACACTCTTCACTGAAAAATATTGGTCTCAAAATTTCAGTAAAATATTTTATGTCAATGAATTTTTAGTTAACATGATAAAATACTGTACAACAAAATTTAAATCGTATTTATTGGTTTGACTTTGGGCTTCAGAGTCAGTTAACAGTTCTTCATTTATTATGTATATTATACAGGCTTAAAAATTTTAGGCATACTGTACATGCGCAAATCGTTTAAATTATTTGGGCAATTGGGCAATAAATTGGACAGTACAGACAGTATGATACTAATACTGTATGTGTTGGTATTATAATCTAGAATATTCTTGACAAAGAAGAATGCAACGTGAATGTAAAAATTCCTAATGGCCTACTTTGTATCAAATTTGTTATAAACATACTGTACATTATTAAAAATTACAAAATTTCCAAGCAATATTTTTTATTTAAGACAATACTTCGTGAAACACTATTATTAGTAAAAGATCCACGTTTCTCCTTCCCGTATCCGGTTTTGGAGAGAATCCTTAAATTTTCTGATTTTCCCACTAGGCTCCCACAATTAGCTCATGAATCACTTAAATTTTAAATGCAGCTTCGCAGACTGTACTTGAAGATCACGAAGCAGTTAAATTTCAAATACAACTTATCATACTTTTTTTTTATTTCGCATGGCTTCCGATACATAGCTAAAAATTTTGATAGATACATTCTTTTCTAAATTTACTATTTATACACGAAAGTGTATGAAACTGTAGAAGCGTGTTGAAACTTGGTTTACTTGTAGACTTTAATGATAAGGAAGACCACCAGTCCACGCTTCTATGAAATTTTATATACACTATTTACAATTACCATACTCGACACAACAAGAGAAGACCAGAGAAAAGCAAGAAGACATTTCTGAAGAATATTGTGGATGTTAATGAAGGCTTCCGATTATCTGAGAAACATAACGTGCAAACAAGGGTTTAGCAATTCAGAAAATCGAAGATATTACGCACCTTTATTTTAATGATTCACTACATGAAAATTTAAAACAAGTAAACGTCGAAACAAACAGAAACGAAATGCCTATTAGATCTCAAATAATTTAATCAACGACAAAAATAGATATCGAAACAACAACTTTTATCCTGATATAAACTATAAAAAGAACATAGACAATAAATAGCCTATTTTCAACAACTTTTATCCATATGGAAATTAAGTTCATGACTCCAGAGGAGTATTTCCAAAGGTAGATTTTCGGAAGGTGTTACGAGACTCCTCCTAATGTCTCAACAGCAACCGGAGGCAAGGATAGTCAGCTTATTCTCCGGACGGTCCCAAGCCCGGATAAAGGGGGAGGGTTGGTGTCAGGAAGGGCATCCGGCCGTAAAAACCCACGCCACAACCAAATGAGATGAGTCAAGAACCAAGATGGAGGCGACTCACCTTAAACAGCGACCCCATATAAAAATGGGATTAATTATGCTGAGGAAGAAGAAGTAATAGTTAGAAAAGCTAGCAGATCAACAAATTCACGAAAGAAAGCAACCATCAAAATTTTGAGTTTCATATCCCAAGACCAATAGACCAAAATCTTGAAATTTAAGTGCTTCGTGCTTTACTATATGAGGGGTCGCGCGTCTTAACCCTTTAAGGACTGAAGGTACAAATTGCTAACGTTTTAAATACAAGCATTCATAACTTAACCCTACAAAAAATTCAGGGGTTAAAGGGTTAAGATACCTAAGCGCCACCACTAGGGTGTGACCGTTGTCCTCCAAAAATCAAAAAATGGTCCTACAATGCTGTTCAAAGTTTTAGTGTTGTGTATTTATCTAGGAAACACTCCTGTAAATTTGCTTGGAGATCGGTGCATGTTTGAGCTAGCACCGTCGTACCAGCAAGTATTGCTATTTCAGCTTATGAACTTCATAAATAAGTGTGAAAATAGCACATTTTATCAGATTTTCATTTCCGGGTCTGGAACGCTGACCCACAAATTTTCCACGTATTATTTTATTGCATTTAATTTTAATGATGCTCTTTTCTTTTCCCTTGACAGTGATTTGATGTTGTGAATAGAGAATTTAATCATGGATACACGGCAAGATGATGAGTATGCCAGAATGTTATTGGGCACCGTACCCCGAGAAGAAGAAAAGGAAATAAAGGGCTGCAAACTGCCAACTAATAGGCAGGTCTTACTATGTCTGTTAGCAAACTTTCGGGATATGCATTGGGACCAGGCTTTATCTGCCACCATTGACAATGTGCTTTTGCATTACCAGAAGGCGAATGTCCCGACCATTACAGGCAGGAACAATATTGGCCGAGTGATTAAAACTTACTATGACAAAGACTACATGATGCTTATGAAAAAGAATGAGGATAGAAGACGGGCTGATGATCCTGGAATTATGAAGTTTAAATCAGAATTGAGCCTGACGATGAAATTTTATAAGAACACAGTGTTGAAAGACATGGCGGCTGCGAAAAAGGGGAAAACTCAGGCCGAACAGAATGCCATCGATACTGACATACTCTTTATGAAAAGCATGCTAAGTGACAGAGTAGCTACCTACTCTGGGGTAAACAAAGTACTCACAGAAAAGGTTCAGAAGCGACAGAAAAGGCAGATGCGAGAAGAGAAGCGACAAGAGAGAGAGCAATGTGATCATGCTGAGAATGTACAGGCTGATATTGATTCACCTATTAGCTCTGATGAGGACGATGACATTGATGAGGCCAGCACTGCTGAACCAAAGAGAAAACATCGGAGAACAGTGAAAGAGGGAGTTTCAATTTTTGTGCCCCATGATATTCTGAAGTCGGCAGAACTTGTTTCATGCAGTGTTCGAAACAACATCTCGCCGACCCAGCTGAGTGCAATTGTGTACTCCCTTGTATCTGCATGTGGTGGAGATACATCAAAGCTGAGTCTAAATGCAAGGACGGCCCACCGATACCGAGCTTCCATCGTGTCAGAAATAAGTTTAAAAATCATGGATGAATGGCAACCATCAGACAAAGTACTGGTGCACTGGGATGGTAAACGTATGGACACGCTGGCTTCCAAAGGCACTGATGACCGCCTGCCCATTCTTGTGTCTGGTGTCAATGGCACAAAGCTTCTTGGAGTCCCACCTCTTCCGCATTTGACTCAAAAAGCTGGCCTGGTTCAAGGAGACTTGATATCAACAGCAACCAAACAACTTCTGGTCGATTGGGAGTGTGAACAGAATGTCGTTGGTATGGTTTTCGACACAACTTCATCCAATACAGGTAAACCTATTTCAAACATCAGCGTGAATTTATCACGACATTAATACCAAAATACAGTGAATGATTTAACAGAAATCTGCAAAAAGCACGTGCCTGAAATGGTGGCCTTAAACTACAATTACATTTTTTTTTTCAGGACAAAAAAAAGCTGCTTGCGTCTCCCTCCAAAAGGAATTAGAGCGTGCCGTATTCTGGTGCGCCTGTCGCAGGCATGTGGGCGAAGTCATCCTAGGTGTTTGCTGGGATTGCTTGAAAGTGGAGGGCTCTTCAAGTCCAAACATAATGGTTTTCCAGAGGTGAGTCATAAGCTTTACAAAATAACAAGGAATATTATTATCTAATGAACAAATTTAGTGGAATTTCTTTTATCAGACTTATGAGATATACTAACACCAAGCAAATGATCGATCATATCAATCTTAATACCCCTAAAACAATATTATAGATTAGTACGAAATACAGTAATCCCAATAATTGCATTTCTAGGTTCAAGAACCATTTCTCTCAACTGGCGTACACGTGGCGACTACAAGGAGCTGGTAGAGCTTTGTCTGCTGCTTGTAACTAAAGGATCCGAGCCAGTGAACTTCACAATGGTCTACCCCGGCGCACTTCACAAAGCAAGGTGGATGGCTAAACTGCTCTATACCCTCAAGATTGTTCTTTTGTCAGGCCAGATCAAAGAGCAGTTTCCCAAAGCCGAGGTTGTGACTAAAAGTCAAATCAGCAAGTTAGAACGGTTTGCTGTGTTCACAGTCGCTGTTTATGTCCCATGGTGGATTGTTTGCCCCGTTCCAGCAAGTGCGCCACTGAGTGACTTGAATTTGGTCGAAACCTTGGCTGAATTTGCCCCATATGACGCCACAATAGTTGACAAAGCACGTGTGGCACTCGGTAGACACACTTGGTACCTAACTGAGGAGTTGGCCCCACTGGCTTTGTTCTCGTCCCAAGTACAAGAAAGGACAAAAGAGGAGATGAGGAAGGCCCTTCTTTGCCATGAAGGCACTGAAGTTACTAAGAGAGTGGGGCTCAATCATGGGGGCTATGGAAAGCCATATCTTCCCCCTGTCCCAGAAAGTGGCACTGCCCTGGTGGACCTAATTGGGCCTGACTCAAGCCGGTTCTTCACCATTTTAGGCATGCCCTATCAGTTTCTCCACAGTCCAGCCAGTGAATGGGCGGATCATGACGACTACCTGAACATGAAACGGGTTGTGGACAAGCTTCAGGTCGTCAATGAGGCTGCAGAGTGTGGTGTAAAACTTTGCCATGACTTTCTTAATGTTGCCAGGGATGAGGAGCGCTTTCAAGAAGTCCTTCAAGTAGTTGAAAATGACAGACTCCGCGTTCCTAATCAGCGCAAACGATCATCTGTTTCCGAACAGAAATCATGGTTTCTTGCTCTAGAGAAATAATACCTTGTGAATATATGATAAAACCCCTTAATGTACCATGAGAGAATAAGAATGATTAACTTTTTTGTGTTAGTGATAACAGCTTTTAATTAAGACAGGCAAATGATTTGTGTTAATATCCCTTATGATGGTTGTGTAATCTCATATATAGGCGCGTATGCTGTATAAGCAAAATCGCTATTTTTCAAATTGCTGGTGCTCACTCGAATATGCATGAATCTTCAAAATATTGCACGTGGGTATTTTTCATGTCAATATGCAACACCAAAATTTTGAACAGCATTGTAGGACAAAGTTGGGGCAACTGTCACACCCTAGCCACCACAGGCGAAAACGTGTTTTTGATGGATATCAGTATTTTCACCCTTCCTCTATCGCGTGGTTTGGGTTATAATGACCTTACGACAATAGAAGTATGGGTGAAAACCTTATGAAGCGAACTACTTTTTTCACCTCTATCGCCAGCCAAAAGTTCACCCAAAGTTCGGCATAATAAGAAAATCAAAATTAAAAAAATATATATATATATAATATAAAATATGAAAATCTACTCCAAAAACTCATCAACATCTTCATTAGCATACTTAGAACTCTAATGTAGCCAAAAATGAACGTTCTAGCTCAATTAATAACAGAGATACTATTGCGAGAATATTTGCTGAACTTTGGAGGCGATTTCTGGCGAATTTCAATTTTGGCGCTTAGGTTCCGTAAGACGCGGGACCCATCATATAAATTATTTTTGGGGGACCCGATTTGAAAAAAGTTGATAAAAACACTTTAGGATACCAGAGGGTGTTGTCACCAAGTTTCATGAAAATCGGTCCAGTCATTTGTACCTGAAAAGGAGACAGACGGACAGACAGACATGCAATGAGTTGTGGTATAATAATGATGATGATAATAGAGATTATATAATAGATATGATTTCAAGATTTTTATGGATTTTTATACATTTTATAATAGACTCAGAAAATTAAAGGAAACTTACAGAGTAGGACATATACTTATATTAGGAGCTAAATAGAGTACAACGATTAATGCAACCAGTATAAAACTGTAAAGAACTTACAGACAAGGACACACGCTTTTATAAGACGCTTAGTACAAATAATAATGAAATGTGAGGTCTAGTGAAAAGAGTTAGGAGAGATATTTAGAAGGAGGAGTAGTATGACCGCAAAAAGGTAGAGCGCAATTGCAATGCAACATGATCAGTGTGTTTTTAATCTCCCCAAATATATATATATATATATGTGTGTGTGTGTGTGAATTCCAAGGTGTAACCTAACCTAGCTGCTCAGTCCCACAAAAATAAAATATATATATATATGTATGTGGGTGTGAATGCATGTATAGAAAAGCTTTTATATATATATATGAATTGTATGTATGTGAACTCCAAGGGGTAACCTATCCTGGTGGCTCAGGCCTATCCAAAAATATATATATATATATATGTGTATGCATGTATAGAAAAGCTTTTTATATATATGTATGTATGTGAACACCAAGGGTTAACCTAACCTGGCAGCTCAGGCCCACAAAAATATATATATACATATGCATGTGGGTGTGTAAATGTGGGTAACCAAACACAGGTAGGAGTAGAGATATCCTTTCACTGTTACGTCTCGAAGCAGTTTGAATTCTTCAGCATCACAGGCAGCTGACTTAGATGTCAGCCATGCCCCAGCCAGTCATACAGCGTAATCGGCTGTCAGACAGTCTTTTTAGAGGGCAAACAACCAGCCGCCATAGTTTAGTGATTTATATAAACATATATAGGCTAACTGGACCCTCATTACCACTCATATCAAATTCTTAAAGTAAAATGGGAGCCTTCTTGGTTGGTTTCAGATCCCCAACAGTCGACACAGCCAGTTTAAACAAACACACACACACACGCACACACACTATATATATATATATAATTTGTAATATACAGTGTGTATACAGTAATTTAGGCCGGGCTAAAACTCAAGTTAGAATTAATCAGAGTCATTAACAGTTGGCTTTTGATATAAAAATAAGATTCCTGAAAAAAATAATTGGTGGCCACCAACGTGTGTCCGGCCACCCCCGTTTTTGTAAAAACATCTAATGCCGCACTAGCAAAATCAGGAAAATGGCAATATCTCTTCTTCTGAACATGCTAGAGAGATGGTTTGCATACCAAAAGATGCAGAATTTGATTTAGAACAAATTATTAACATTTTTGGGGCCCATAGACCCCCTTTCGACGGACCTTAGTGACAAAAGAAATTCTAAAATAAGCATGATTTGGCTTTTTGATTACTAACATTGCCCTAAAAGGATGTTGACATGGACATAGTGATCACATGATATGACTTTTCCTTGTTATCTTGCATCCATTATGCTTGATTAAAGAATAGAGGGTGGGGCTGCTTCATGAACTTTTTTTAAACGTAATAAATTGAAAACTTGTTTCTACCTCGACCATTTTACCCCGGAGAGTGGCAAAGGCATTGACATTGCTCATGGCATTTATAAGATCATTAAAGGGACAGAACTTGAGGCCAAATTAAACTTAGTTAAAGCAGATGGGACAAATACTAACACAGGACATATGCATGGGTCAATCAGATATTTGGAAATGTTTTTAGGGCAACCTCTTCAGTGGGATATTTGTCTTCTGCATCTAAATGAATTGCCACTTAGACACATCTTCATAACTTTAGATGGGACAACAAAAAGTCGAGACAAATTTTCTGGCCCTATTGGTTCTCAGCTCAATGGGGATGTGTCAGAATGGAATGTTGTGGACTTCAAATCTATACCTTATCCTGCATTTGTGCTTCTACCAAATGAGGTGGTCAATAATTTATCAACAGACCAATACTATGGATACTGCATCTGCTGGGCAATTATTACTGGTGAAGTGGATGAAGACCTTGCACTCTTAGAAGTTGGCCTGCTAAATCACTCTCGACGGCTCACCTTAGCCTGTAGAATTCTTCGCTTTTATGTTTCACAAAAAAGACCCAGTAAGAACCTCAAAATCATAGTAGAATTCATCATCAAAGTATACTTTCACAGTTGGTTCAATATCAAGGCTAATAAGAGGCTAAGTGATGGGTCAAGAAACCTATTCAATATGATCCAAAGAGTAAATAAATTCCCTGACAGGAAAACTAGAGAAATTTGTTATGACGTATTAAACAATAACAGCTATTTTGCTCATGGTGAAAATATTTTAGTTGGAATGCTGGCTGATGAAGATGAAGAGGTGAGGAGGTGTGCTGTCAATAAAGTTATGTGTCTGAGGGGAGTTATAGAGGATTTTGATGATGAATCTGGTAGTAGCAATGATTTTGCAGGTGGAATAATTGAAAGTGATGAAGAGAATGAAGAGGATCATGAAGGTGGTACTGATGAATATCCTGCTATAGATGAGAATGTTAGGGTCTTTAGAAAGCCAATCATCAATTTCAAAGCTTCTGCATACCACAAGCTGTCTGCTATGTCCCAATGGGAAACTGTTCCACCTGTATTAAAAGAATTCAGTAATGATGAACTGCGTGATATCATTAATACCGCATTGAAACTGGATCACGAGTGCCAGAGTCAGAATGTTGAAAGGCACATCAAGCTTGTCACTGAAGCATCCTTGGCTGTTGTAGGTCATGAGCGTAGAGATGGTCTTATTAGAAACAAAATTAGATCACGTAAATTAATGAAAGATTTTGTGTCTAAAAAATATTTTAAGTTCTAGATTATTATTTATCATGCTAAAATATGACAAAATGACAATTTGTTAATTGTATAATTTAATGTTTGGCGTTTTAGAATGTCAAAAAGCATTTTCAATGAATTTAAAATGGCTGATTTTGATTGATTTTGATTGCTGATTGAAAACCACTAATGCATGTCAATTTGCAGCTTGAGAATGTTTTATTGTGTTGACATTCAGTTGAAAGGGGGTCTATGGGCCAAAAAAATTAGTTTTTCTAAAATAACTCAAAAACTAAAGGTTTTATGAAACAATACCACTCTTAATAATTTGTTCAAAATCGAATTCTGCATCTGCTGGTATACAAACCATCTCTCTAGCATGTTCAGAAGAAGAGATATTGCCATTTTCCTGATTTTGCTAGTGCGGCATTAGATGTTTTTACAAAAACGGGGGTGGCCGGACACACGTTGGTGGCCACCAATTATTTTTTTCAGGAATCTTATTTTTATATCAAAAGCCAACTGGTAGTCACTCTGATAAATTAAAATCAAACAAGAATTATAGTTTCAGCCAGGCCTAAAATTTACTGTATATTATCGCGGTTAAGATAATAAACCATTATTTCAGTTTATTCATTTAATTATGATTCGCCTGGTTTCATGAAAATAAGATAATTTTCTAAAGTATGAGAAACACTATTTTCAGCTGAAGTAAATTTTCTTTAGGACCATTCTTGAATTAAGCAAAACACTGCTTTGGGAAATTGATTCCTAATCCAGCGTGTTGCAACAAACACATCTAAACGTGGAAGATGGGGGTCTCCCACCTAGTAATTTAACAGACCCGCCGCTGCTTAACACCTCAAATTTATCTGTGAGGATCCGATGATGCATTGGCTGCGAAAGCGCTTTTCTAACTACGAAGTAGCGTCAACTACCTATGTGTAGATATTCAAATAAGATCGCTATTGTTATTATTATTATTATTATTATTATTATTATTATTTTATTATTATTATTATTACTCTGGATTTCTCTAAAGTATGAGAAACGCTATTTTCAGCTAAAGTAAATTTTCTGTAGGACCATTCTTGAATTAAACAAAGCACTGCTTTGAGGAATTGATTCCTAATCCAGCGTTTTGTCTCTAAACTTCTGGTTTAAATTTCTTAATTAAAAATTCAACCATCCGTAGATCGTAAAATAGTTCAGGTCGCTGCAAGGTTTTAGAAATACTTAAAATTACTATAAAATATTATAAAATGTATATTAAGTAATATCACTAGACATTATAACAGACAGGCACAACCGATTTATCTAAGGACGATAGAGTTTTGAGATACGAATGTCTCCAGAAAGACGGAGTACACATCTGAACAGGGGACACACACACACACACACACACACACACACACACACACCCTGTATAATTTATATATATATATATATATATATATATATATATATATATATATATATATATATTATATATATATATATATTTCACCCAAGTAGACCCTCGGTAATTTAACCTAAATTATTTTAACAGCGGTTCTATACATGAACGAATGCATGAACTTAGATAGAAAAGACAGGAAAATGGTAAATAGAATAAATAACAAAATCATAGGCCTTTGTGGTTTCTTATGCGTCAAGTGCATGAAAAACAATAGAAAATTAGTACAGAGGGGAATACAAAATCTTGAAATAGAAGAATCAAGTACAGCAGTTTTACCGACAGAAAAATGGGAAACAGAAATCGCCTCACAACCGAAAAAGAAAAAGAAAACACACTACAGGGAGGGGCGAAAGCAGCCTCAGATAAAGAAGTACCCACGCCAGAAGAGGGAGATACGAAATACACGCTGAAGAAAACAACCCCACTGAGTAGGGAAGAAGTGGTGGCGGAGCAGAAGGAAATCAAATGACATAAGACTCAGAGGGAATTTAAACGACGGGCCATATGCGAGTATTATAAAATAGGTGCGTGCAAATATGGCTCAAACTGCATATTAGGGTGTATCATGCTCAGGTCGAATATTGTAAAACTTGGAATTTCAAGATTGGCAGTATGTATTCCTATGTAAAATTGAATTTTAAGAGGGGTTCGTCTTCCGCAACCTTTGCGAAAAATCGCATTTAAGTGTTCAACATCGCACTTTTTTGTCGAAAATGGGATTTTTGGCCAATTTCAGAGACTTGGTAGCCTCAAATGACCTCCATATGTTCCATATTGTTCACATACACCCTTAAGCATTTCTAGGGGCAGGCTTGGACCCACTTAAGATCAGCCAAAGTGGTTTATAACCCCTAAAATAAACAAAATTACCCAAAACGGCACAAAACTAAGGAATTTTATGATTTTTAGTCTCCTATACACCACATTTCGCGGCTGTTCTCTTCATCAGGCAGAATCTCTTTGTTGTTCTTTCTTGGTCTTCCATTTTCTTTTTTTAGAAATGCCTCCACCAATTTTTATTTATTTTCTTTTCGGCATCACTGAGTGTGATGGCAGCTGCCCCCACCTTTCCGCAAGCTGCTGTGACGTTCAACCTTTTTTTGCAATTGCAATTCTTCTTTAATATTTGTATAAGTCCCTCCTCCACCCCCAGCTTGTAATAATATGCTGGTCAACTGAATGTTTTGAGATTTTTTCTTCTGAAAGCATCTTGATTTGTCTAGCAGGTCTTGTAGAGATCTAAAAGATGTTCATAATGTCTTGCTTTGACTTGAAAACTGGCAACAATTCTCTGTGATCGATCCTAGCACGAACAAAACCATCTCTTATCTCTTGCCCATACACTGCACGAGCTGCAGCTGAAACTTTCTGGACTGCACTTTCACAGCTTTGAGTGCGAACTGAGAAGTTCTCAACTTCAAGTGGAGACCTGAGAAGCTCCTCAACTTCTCCTCTTAACATCTTACAAGTGAAGAGTGGCTCATACAGTTTCTCCTTATCCCAATTAATCAGAGTAATTGGAGAAGTGGCATCAAAATTCAGTTTAGGGTTTCTATGAGTTCTCAGTCTCATGTCTCCATACTCAGACTTACCTCTGATCTTCTTGATCATCTCAACCCCCCCATGCCCTCTCCTCCTCATCCTCACTGTACAGGAGAGAGGCAATGAGGTTCTCACTGTGAGCATGATATGTTCCACGAACTATCACATGAGTGATTATGTTCCTGACTTCAGAGGTCTGGCTTCTCAGCAGTCCCAGAGCGGTCACAATATGGTGAGGTCCATACCTCATTTGGTGCTTCACCTTGATCTCAAAATACATCTTGAAGTAGAAGTCCAAGCAGAACTTCAGCAGCACCTCCAGCTTCTTCAACACCTCCCCCTTCAGGCCATGCTGCCTCATCCACAGCATCAACAGAGCTTCACCTGTAGTCAGCCAGCGTGACTGATTCAGTGGGCCACACTTCAGACCAGCAACCTTCTTTCTCAAATCTCCTGTCTTGAGAGCTTTGATCAGTAGGTAGCAGTTCTTCTGGTCAGCGCTAACGTTCTGTACAATGTCTTCTGGCAGTTCAATTATATCTTCTGGCAGAGCCTTGAAGCTAAAGTTGACAGGTATGTCATTGATCTTCTCCAAAGGTTTTCCTATTGGGCCACTGAACCCAGACTTGTGCGTGTAGGGACCATCAAGCTTGATGATCATGTGCCTAAGGCTGAGTTCATTAATATGCAACTGGCATATCAGCCAGTGACACTTGTGACCTAGCAGTCTCTCCAAGTGAGTGATGGCTCCTCCATCAGGTCCTATGTTTGTGTTGGTGGAGTCACCACCAAGGATCACAATAGTATCTTTAGCACCATGAGCACTAATCCACTCAAACAGAGCCTGAGCTATCTTCAGTGCAGGTTTCTCATTTCCTTCAGGTTCTTCTGGTGTATAATGGAAGAGATACTTCCCCTCAGGTTCCCAGGTAACACTATAGTGCTCTTCAGTTTAATATCAGGATGGAAGCGGCCAGTTTCTTCATTGTACCTCATGATCTTTGTCTTCTTATCTTGTTTTCCAGCAAAGAAAATCCCCTTGATCTACTCTCCCTCTGTCCTTTTCTCCAGGGCCTCCGCCGAGGCACCTATTACAGACTCCTTGCCCCTCCACATCTTCATCCTGTTAACAGCTAGATATGCCTTATCAGCAGATAGATGGCCAGCTTTGAAGAGATCTTGCAAGAAACCAGTTGCAATGGCTGCTGCAGGAGTGTTTGCCACCTTGAACCTGACTGCAGCCGCAGCAGTGCTTGAGATATCCATGTAGTTCCTCTGACAGAGGTGGAGACTTTGCCAGTGTTGACACTGGAGATTGTGCCTGGTGCAGTACTGGAAAAATTTGTGTCAGCAGTAGGAGCTGCTCTGCCTGGAGACTCTTGCAAGGAAGTCACCTCATCTTCATCATCATCATCAGCTCTAAGCAGTAGCTCCTTTTCTTCTTCCTCTTTTCTGTTTCTCTTCTGAGCTGCCTTCTGTTCTTCCTCCTTCCTCTTAGCAGCCCTCACCTGCTTCACTGTTTCCTTCACATCAACAGATGCCATCCGGAAGCCAGAAACTTCTGAGGTTTTGATCCTCTGGTAATGGAGCCACTCTAGTTTTAGCTTTGGAATCTTCTGAGGCAGAGGACAGTCACAGTTGACATGAACTCTAGCAGCACAGCCAGAGCAGCCAGATGCTTCAGTTTCACAGAGAGTGATATCATGTCTGCAGGTTATGTCAAACAATGTATCAAGTTCAGATATTGTCTTCTCTCTCTTTGCACCCTTCACCCTGCCATTCACTAGGTCAATCATTTCATTCCACCTGACAAGAATCTTCCTGGCAATGGATCTCTCTTGAATGATCACAGGAGGAGTGAACTTGGCATTGCTTTTGCGCCACTGTGCCAGTACCGGTGATGCCAAGTCCTTAGCCAAATCTCGCAGAGGGTACTGAGCTCTCTTCATATCATCCAGAAGCAGCTTCTCTTCCTGGAGGAGGATTCCTCTCTGAAACACAGCTCTCCAGGTTGGAACTTCTGTGGGAAATAACTGCTTGCCTGGACCCACCAGATCACTCAGCTTTGAACCAGAACTTTTTATTTTGATCTTTCGTCCTTGCTTAGCAATGGTGGCTACACACTCTTCACCAAGCTTTGTATGTGAAACATAGAAAATTATCACAGTGAAACTCTATTAGCCTATAACAGCTGTTACAATGGTTTTGTTTGGTAAGAAACCGGTCTGTTTCATTTGTACTACAGTGTATGTCCTGCACAGCTGTTCTGTACATAACCAGAAAACGAAAAAGTGGAAATTTGAACACTTAAACGTGATTTTTAGCAAAAGTTCAAGAAAACAAACCCCTCCTAAAATTTAATTTTACATAGGAATCCATACTGCCAATCTTGAAATTCGCGCTTCAATGAGCATGATACACCCTACTGCATATACAATCAGCCTACAAAATGCTTCTATATGAGGAATGGGAAGTGCAGGTACGGATCAAACTTCAACTTTTTTCACCCTCGTATGTGCAGACAGTCAGTTACTGAGAAAAATTGCCTGAACAGTGTGCCCGCATTTTCACATAAAGGGTACGCAAAGAAGAGAACGGGAAAGAACAGATCATATTCAACATAGAGGTAATAACAAGAGTAATGAAACATATTTTTTAGAAGAACAGACTGCAAATTACAATACTTGCAAAATTTAGCTACGGAAACCAGCATAGATATCAAATGCCTAACGGAAACTCACTTGCATAAGTGCGAAATAGGCTGTAAAAACTGCATCGAGAATACTGAAATAGTATTGCTGGACTACAACATATTCAGAGCAGATAGAGTGGCTAGAGGAGGGGGAGGGTGTTGTATCTACGTGAAAAACACATACACATGTGAAGTGAGGGTAAATAAATCAAACAGCACAGTTGAAGTTATTATATTAGAAGTAAAAGAACTGAACCTAACCATTATGAACATCTACAGACCACCAAACACCACAAAAAGTTAATTCCAATTTGCTACAAATGAAACAGAAACCATATTAAAATTACTTGAAATTCTGTCAACAAATATTCTAATTTTTGGTATGATAATAAAAACCCACTCAAATAGAGAGAGTTTATTTCCACAACAGTTTCGATGCCCACTGGCATCCTCTTCGGGTGGATACAGAAAAACGAATGATCCAAAAACAAGAGGGGAACCCGTCCAGGGACCATTAAGAAACTCGCACCTTGGTTAGATCCCGTTCTCCCGACATCGGAAGGGCATTTTTATTAAAGGGACCCGCTTATAAGTACACTGGCACAAATTTAAAACTATCTTCTTGTTCTATACATACAGATTCTATTATTTTTTGCTTACATAATTATTACATTTATTATTACATTTATTACATTTAATATTGCATTATTATTTATTACAGAAATTATAAGTTTATTATTACATTGATTATTACATTTTATTATAAGCGGGATCCTTCAATAAATGCCCTTCTATTGTCGGGGGAACGAGATCTAACCTAGGTGCGAATTTGTTTATGGTCTCTGGATTATTTCCTTCTCACCTTTTTCATTTGTTTTTCGGTTTATAATTTCTGTATAATAAACAACAATGTAATAATCAATGTAATAATAAATTTATAATTTCTGTAATAAATAATAATGCAATATTAAATGTAATAAATGTAATAATAAATGTGATAATTATGTAAAAAAATAAAAAATAATAGAATCTGTATGTATAGAACAAGGAGATAGTTTTAAATTTATGCGAATGTACTTAAAGCGGGTCCCTTTAATAAAAATGCCCTTCCGATGTCGGGAGAACGGGATCTAACCTAGGTGCGAATTTCTTAGTGGTCCCTGGATGTTTCCCCTCTTGTTTTTGGATCATTCGTTTTCCTGTATCCACCCGAAGAGGATTCCAGTGGGCATCGAAACTGTTGTGGAAATAAACTCTGTCTATTAGAGTGGGTTTTTATTATCACATTTTGACCTTCACGTAGAAAAGTGAAGTTTTTTGCATTTATAATTTTTGGAGATTTTAATTTCCCATTCATATCATGGAAGAAAAATGACGAAGTTATATATGTTGAGAATATTCATGGCAACATTAATAAAGATGATAAAACCCAAGCAAAAATGCTATTAGATATTATGGAACATTACGCCCTTATCCAGGAAATCGGTGAAGCCAAGAGATAGGAGAACGTTCTGGATTTAATTTGGGCAAATAACAACGAGATAATAATAAATAAAAAAGAAACGCACACAAAGTTCTCCGACCATAACCTCATCGATTTACAATCGAAGTTAGCACCCAGAGGTCTGAAACGCATCCTAGAGAGGCAGATGGAATACTTGAAGGATTAAACATAAATTCAAAGAAAGTAAATTGGGAAAACGTAAATAAAGATTTAAAGGAGGTAAATTGGGAATTGCCACTTCACGAAAAGACTCCACAAGAAATACTATGTATAACAGAGACTGAAACCAAACCTATAATACTGAAACATATTCCAGAGAGACAGGAAAGAAAACGCAGCAAGCTCGAGGGGAAACTCAGGACTCTATTCAGGCAACGAAGACAAACCGTAAAACATCTCCACCGATGCAGAACTGATGCAGAGACTCAAACTGGAAAGGAAACTTGGCGAAATAGAAATGAACCTAAAGCAAACATTCATACATAAGACAAACAAGGAGGAAAACAATGTAGCAGAAAACATAAAAAATAACCCAAAATACTTCAACACGTTTACGAAAAGGAAAATGCAGTGTAAAGAGAGTATTGGATCGTTAATAGACGGGGAGGCCGAATACACAAATGACCCGAAAGAAATAAGTGAACTGCTTATGGAACAATTTAAATCTGTTTAGCACCCCAAAGTCCGAGATGGAAGTGGAAAACCCAGACGAATTTTTTGACATAGGTACAGATCAATCAAGAACAAATTCCGGCACAAACCTATTAATGGACTTCGAGTTCACGGGAGGAGATGTAATTACGGCCTTATCAGAGATGCGAGACAATTCAGCGCCAGAGCCAGACACATGGAGTGCCACATTTCTGAAGAAATGCAAAGAGAATATTGCAAAACCGCTATACTTACTATAGAGGAAATCACTCGACACAGGACAAATTCCAATCCCCTTAAAGAACACGAACATTGCCCCCCTATTTAAAGATGGTAACAGAGCAATGCCCAAAAATTATCGGCCAGTGGCTCTCACCTCACACCTTATAAAGTGTTTTGAACGCATAATTCGAGGCAAAACTACCTACTACCTCGAAGAAAATGCCTTATACAACCCAAATCAACATGGCTTCAGGGCGGGAAGATCATGCCTGTTACAGCTACTAGACCACCAGGAGAAAACATTAGAAACATTGTGTCGAGGACAAAACATTGATGTAATATATATGGACTTTGCTAAAGCCTTCGATAAGTGTGACCATGGAATCATAGCACACAAACTTAAGAATACAGGAATTACTAGAAAGCTAGGAAGATGGATATTTAATTTCTTGACGCAACGAACGCAAAGAGTGGTGGTAAACGGAGTTAAATCGGAAGTCTCGACAGTCGTGAGCTCTGTCCCACAAGGGACAGTATTAGCTCCCTTGCTGTTCATAATAATGATTGCAGATATTGATGCAGATATTAAGGACAGTATTGTATCATGCTTCGCAGATGACACAAAGATATGAAAGGAAATATTGAACGAAGATGACATAAGAAATTTACAAAACGACATTGAAACATTATTCCAGTGGGCAGAAGACAACGAGGAAAGTTCAAAGAAGAAAAATTCTAACTTCTAAGATATGGTAATAACAAAGAGCTACAGAAAAAAGGGTACAAAACTCTGCAAGCCAAAGAGATAACGCTAAATCCACAAGTCAGGGATCTGGGAGTAATAATGTCGTCGGATGCAGAAT
This sequence comes from Bathynomus jamesi, assembly GCA_023014485.1. Lineage (NCBI taxonomy): Eukaryota > Metazoa > Arthropoda > Malacostraca > Isopoda > Cirolanidae > Bathynomus > Bathynomus jamesi. The sequence goes on from JAJOZX010003835.1 coordinate 417,775, forward strand.
TTAGAGAGTACTATAAAATGAAAATCACAACGGCTAGAAAAATAATGGGAATCATCTGGAGGAGCTTCTGCAGCAGAAAAGCAAACATCATGCTCAAATTATGGAAGAGTCTAGTCCTACCAATAAGTGAGTATTGCGCAGTACTCAGAAGCCTACACAGAAAAAGAGACATTGCGAACATTGAAGCTATACAAAGGACTTTTACGTCTAAGATAGAGGAAACGGAAGGTGAAGACTACTGGTCTCGACTACAATCCAAGAAACTCTACTCTCTTGAAAGAAGGCGCAAGCGGTACACAATAGTATACGTATGAAAAATACTTGAGAGAAGAGGCAGATTTTGTACGGTCCCAGCTGCGGTAGGACAAGGGGCCATAAAAACGAGGATGGAAAATACTCTCAGAATACGGGGCCCAAAGCTTTTCAATGTCCTTCCAAAAGAAGTGAGGAATCTCCAGCACACCGACCTGAATAACTTCAAGAACCAGCTGGACAGATTCTTGTACAAAGTCCCTGACCAGCCATGCGTGGCTGGCTACGAGGGCAGGAGGAGATCAGACAGCAATTCTCTCCTTCACCAAATCCCGCAAATGAGGCGGAATGCTGCAGAGGGATCGACCGCAGGTCGATCCTGAACCGTCGTTCAAACTCAACAAATTTAACAAAAGTAAGTAAAAGTATGATCACGTGTAGGTGTGTATATATATATATATATATATATATATATATATATATATATATATATATATGCGATTTTTAGTTATAATATTGTATTGTGTTTTTGGAACGCAGCGAATTTTTGGAGCCAAAATTTCTCTCTCTCCACCTAGCTACAGTCTTCAACAAATCGTTGGAGGCGGGTCAGGTGCCTGGTGACTCGAGGGAAACCAACGTGACCCCTATCTTTAAGAAAGGGGATCACGATAGTCTAGGGAACTATCGTCCCATTAGTCTCACTTCGGTTGTAGGTAAATTATTAGAGGGGATAATAGAGGATAGGATCGTTGACCATTTGGAGTCCTATAAGCTGCTTGGAGACTCCCAACATAGGTTTAGATGGCACAGGTTGTCTCACCAGCCTGCTTGAGTTTTTTCACGTCATGTGGAGTGAGTACGATAAGAGTAGGGCGATTGATATACTTTATCTCGACTTTCAGAAAGCCTTTGATAAGGTACCTCACCGCCGGCGAATGGCTAAACTCCGCGCGCTGGGTATCGATGGGGAAGTAGATAGCTGGACTGAAAACTTGTTGAAGAATAGGCGGTAGAAGGTTGTAATTAAAGGGGTTAGCTCGAGGTGGGCCTCTGTCACTAGCGGAGTTCCCCAGGTTCCGTTTTGTGACCACTGTTTTTTATCATTTATATAAATGCTATCGACAATGGCATCGTCAGTCGGATCGCCAAATTCGCTGATGACACCAAGCTTGGGGAAAATGTTGGGACGCCCGAAGCGATTGAGCAACTGAGTGCGGACCTACTTAGGATAGAAAAGTGGTCCGAAAAAAGGAAAATGCCGTTTAACTCGGGGAAATGCAAGGTGATGCACATTGGCTACGCCAATCCCAAATCGGATTACTCCCTGTTGGGGAGTAATATCGAGGCTACTGATTTGGGAAAAGACGGGTGTGCTAATTAGCAGCGACCTTAAGTTTACCAAACAGTGCGTAGAGGTGGAAAAGAAAGCCAAGAAGCTGTTGTGTTATATCAAGAGGCAATATCGATTTCGAAACAAGGAGATTGTGCTCTCTCTGTACAATTCCCTGGTTCGGCCGCACCTGGAGTATGCTGTGCAGTTCTGGTCGCCCACCCTCAGGAACGATATTGAAAGGCTGGAGCGAGTCCAGGCGAGGGCCACAAAGTTTATCCCTTCCGTTAGGCATAAGAGCTACAATCGACGCTTAAGCGCCCTGTATTTGTTTTCGCTGGAAACTCGGTGGCTGCGCGGTCAATTCATCAAGGTTTTCAAGCTCTTACACGGGTTCAACGATGTCGATTTTAGAAGCATGTTTAGTTTAAATGATAACTGAACTCACGACAATGGTTGGAAGTTGGATTTGAAACGGTTTAGCACTAGTGTGTGTAGGAATTACTTTACGTATAAGATCTGTGACACGTGGAACAGGCTACCTTCAGAAGTTGTAAATAGTTCCTCTGCGGATCAGTTCAAGAAAAGGTTGGACCGAATCTTGACACTATTTGAGGGTGTATGAATTTTCCCTGGCACTCGTTGCCATTGGAACATATACAGGAAATATTACTATTTTTAAGTTGAGGTAGTGTTAAAACAGTACCTGCCATAGCCCCTACAAACGGAACAATTTCCTGCTCATAGAGACACCAATCACGCTATTTTGGCTGTCTTCATTATGTGTTAAGCAAAGTTTTTGAAAAAATTGTAAAAAGTAGAATGCAGCGATATTTAGAATCCTACATTTTATTATCTCCATATCAATATGGCTTCCGTAATAATAAAACAACGGAAATGGCTATTTCATATCTTATGGAAAAATGCAAATATAGCTAAAGAGAACAAAGAAATAATGATATCAACATTTATAGATTTGGGTAAGGCGCTTGATGTAATAGACCATAATATTCTACTTAATAAAATATAGTGTTACGGCCTGAAACACGTAATCAGTAATTGGTTTAAAAGTTATTTGTCCAATATATACCATTTTGTTTCAGTAAATAAGGTTTGCTCAATTAAAGCACTTGTCAAAACATGGCGTGTCACAGGGCTCAATTCTTGGCCACTGTTATTTTTGTTATATAGGGTGTCCCAAAAGTCCCTATCTATTTTGTTGAAATAGGCTGAATTTCAAATGAATGTTTTAATGACATGATTGCATGCACCTTTCTTGACAAATACATTTTTAATTAATTTTTTCAGATCCATATCATTGGTGATCGATGTGCATGAACACGTTATGATAGTAACATATCGCACCAGAGGAATGAAATGTTGTGAAATTAGAGACCAATTTCTCAAAAAGGTTTCATAAGCCTGGACCGACAGATAAAGCAATTCGTGAATTGGTGAACAAATTCAAAAGGACTGGATCTGTGCATAATGAAGGAAGAAGTGGACGCCCAAGAACAGTACAACAAAACATTGAATCTGTTCGCATAATGTTCGAAGACGATCAAAGAATGTCAGTTCACCAAGCATCCCACAGATTGACCATACCCAAAACAACTGTTCACAGAATCTTGCGTTCGACGCTAAAGAAGAAGTGTTATCACATTCAGCTGTTACACAACTTACACGAGGAAGATTTTCCAAAAAGAGCAGCAATGTGTGCGGAACTGGTCGAACAAATCCAAAATAACAATTTAATGGACCACATTTTGTTTAGCGATGAGGCGACGTTTCACACCTGTAGTAAAATCAATCGACATAATTGTCGCATCTGGGCTAATGAAAAGCGAACTGAGTCACTGAATGGGAAAGAAACTTGCCTAAAGTCAACGTGTGGCTTGGAGTGACGAAGTCTAAGATTTACGGGCCCTTTTTCTTTGCAGAGGTTACAGTGACAGGGCCTGTTTACTTTGATATGCTTCAAAATTTTCTAGAACCTCAACTTCTTGAAGATGGCATTCTCGACAATGTAGTCTTTCAGCAGGATGGGGCACCATGTCATTATGCCAGAATTGTTCAGACATACCTAAACGAGCGTTTTCCAAATCGCTGGATTGGACGTGGGGGAAATAGGCCCTGGGCAGCGCGATCTCCGGATTTGACCCCATTGTATTTCTTTGCTTGGGGTTTCATTAAATCAGAGGTCTATCGCAGAAATATTCGAGATTTACCAGATCTGCGGGATCGCATTATTCAATCAGTTGAGAAAATAACCCCTGAAATGCTCGGAAATGTGTTCCGCAATGCAGCCGACCGCTTTGAGATTTGCAGAGATACAGATGGAGCACATGTGGAAACTACTAATTAAAGATTTTAATGGTGTAATACTTGTAATTTGTACAGAAATACATCTGTATTCAGGTCAGTGTGACATTTATTTGAAATTCAGCCTATTTCAACAAAATAGATAGGGAATTTTGGGACACCCTGTATATATACATATAAATGACCTTCCACGTTCATCTCATATATATCTTGATGGACTTAATGTTAATGAAATCGCTATAAAGGAGTGTACTGTAACAAAATTTCTTGGTGTTATCCTAGGTAAGAATTCGGAATGGATTGATCATATAAATAAAAACGCGGAAAAGATTCAAAGGAGCGTTGCTATAATGCTTAAACGTAGAACTGTAGTCCATAAACAGTTTTCTCGAGACTTTATCATGCTCTTGTTCTTCTTATATTGCGTACTGCACCCTTTATTGAAAGCGTAGTTTATCCGCTTATATTACAACCTTTAAACAGTTTCCTTTATCTCACAACTAACGTGTATATATATATATATATATATATATATATATATATATACCACAGCCGTTAAAACTTAATTTAGTTTACTGGAAGTCGAAATTATAATTTATAATGCAAGCAAAAAGGAAATCGGGGATGTAGGAATTCCTCGACACTTCTATAAAGGATCGATTCCTTCATTCAGAGCTTGTTTGATTTATTGTTTACAATCTCAGCAATATTTACAAATTTTAAAAAGAAAATAAATAAATTAGAGACGAAAATTTATTTATTTAATGAACATGTTATATTTCAACAAAAAAGTCCTCAAGTAGTATAACCAATATTGATAAAAGGGTTACAGAGTCAATTACAAGAAGAAATGAAAAAACTTTTAGGAGAGATGCTGCGAAACAAATCTTTTCATTTAATCCTAAATAAACTTATATTTAAGCTTATACTCTTTAAGTTTGCCTATATTAGTCATTTCATTGTTAGGCATTTCATCAAACATTTCATTAGACAATTCAGAAATATGGAGAATTTTATTTTCAGGATCTATAAATATGCATATAATTCCATTACAATAAGTGAAGGTCGATTACAAGACTATTAGTTAATGAATTCCCCCTTATCACTGAAGATTTTACATTAGCTTCATCTTTGATTGAAACTGTTTCACCCCAACCTACATTTTTCTTCCAAAGCTCTCGGAGAAATATTTTTAGTCTAATAGTTGCAGGTAGCAACAAGCCCATCGGATCAATTGTCTTCGAAGCTTCAGAAAGTATTTTTCTTTTTGCATTAGCTACCAATTTAAGTTCAAATTCCTTTGTACAAAGTGAATCATGCTTAAGAGATTCTGAACCCAAGTGCCATGTCATGCCTAAAGTTTTAATTCTGTTTGTACAGGATCGGAAAAAATGATTCTTGAATATATATATATATATATATATATATATATATATATATATATATATTCAATTAATGTCATGTAAATTCAAGTATTAATATAACAGATACATAAGCGCACGTACATAGAAGTTCTTGAAGTAAAATGTATCCCTCATCAATAGAAAATAGTGTTGTTTACAAGCAGGACTCAATATATATAATATATATATATATATATATATATATATAACTGCAAACACGCAGTATAATTAACGTAAAGAACGACGCTTGTATAGGAGATATTCCGCGCAAGACGAGAGAGGGAGAACGAAACAAATGAAAAAATGAGGTACCACCCGGGAATCGAACCCGGGATCTTCCGATTGCCGGTCAGATGCGATAACCATTACACCATGGGCCTCACTCTTCCAAATGCCGTAATTCTTCTACATACTCGCAGAAACCAATGCCCCAAGGGGGCACCTCCCGCATGCCGTAACATTATATACATTTAACTGCAAACACGCAGTATAATTAACGTAAAGAACGACGCTTGTATAGGAGATATTCCGCGCAAGACGAGAGAGAGAGAACGAAACAAATGAAAAAATGAGGTAACCACCCGGGAATCGAACCCGGGATCTTCCGATTGCCGGTCAGATGCGATAACCATTACACCATGGGCCTCACTCTTCCAAATGCCGTAATTCTTCTACATACTCGCAGAAACCAATGCCCCAAGGGGGCACCTCCCGCATGCCGTAACATTATATACATTTAACTGCAAACACGCAGTTAATTACGTTAATTATACTGCGTGTTTGCAGTTAAATGTATATAATGTTACGGCATGCGAGAGGTGCCCCCTTGGGACATTGGTTTCTGCGAGTATGTAGAAGAATTACGGCATTTGGAAGAGTGAGGCCCATGGTGTAATGGTTATCGCATCTGACCGGCAATCGGAAGATCCCGGGTTCGATTCCCGGGTGGTTACCTCATTGTTTCATTTGTTTCGTTCTCTTTCTCTCGTCTTGCGCGGAATATCTCCTATACAAGCGTCGTTCTTTACGTTAATTATACTGCGTGTTTGCAGTTAAATGTATATAATGTTACGGCATGCGAGAGGTGCCCCCTTGGGACATTGGTTTCTGCGAGTATGTAGAAGAATTACGGCATTTGGAAGAGTGAGGCCCATGGTGTAATGTGGTGTAATGGTTATCGCATCTGACTGGCAATCGGAAGATCCCGGGTTCGATTCCCGGGTGGTTACCTCATTTTTTCATTTGTTTCGTTCTCTCTCTCTCGTCTTGCGCGGAATATCTCCTATACAAGCGTCGTTCTTTACGTTAATTATACTGCGTGTTTGCAGTTAAATGTATATAATGTTACGGCATGCGGGAGGTGCCCCCGTGGGGCATTGGTTTCTGCGAGTATGTAGAAGAATTACGGCATTTGGAAGAGTGAGGCCCATGGTGTAATGGTTATCGCATCTGACCGGCAATCGGAAGATCCCGGGTTCGATTCCCGGGTGGTTACCTCATTTTTTCATTTGTTTCGTTCTCTCTCTCTCGTCTTGCGCGGAATATCTCCTATACAAGCGTCGTTCTTTACGTTATATATATATATACAGGGTGTCCCAGAATTAACTATCTATTTCAATGAAATCGGACAAATTTTTTAAAAACACACTTTTATTTATGTTTAACATGTTTAGTATGTGTTAAAAATGTATAAATTTCTAAATTTTTTTCATAATTTTATTTTCATAATTTTTTCATTATTTGGTCCAATGAAAGACCGTCTGAAGTCATAGAATGGCAAAGAGACTCTCCAAAAGTTAACGTGTGGCTTGGAATGACCAAATCCAAAATTTATGGCCCATTCTTCTTTGCGGAAGCAACTGTAACAGGTACCGTCTACCTTGATATGCTTCAGCAGTTTCTCGAACCACAGCTTCTTGATGATGGCATTCTTGATAATGTTGTGTTTCAACAAGATGGAGCACCATGTCATTATGCTCTAATTGTTCGAGAATACCTCAACAGACGCCTTCCGAATCGGTGGATTGGACGTGGAGGACCTCGACCTTGGCCTCCGCGTTCTCCGGATTTGACACCCTTGGATTTCTTTGCATGGGGTTTCATAAAAACAAAGGTTTATCGCCAAAAGATCAATGCTTCTTGTTGAAACACAACATTATCAAGAATGCCATCATCAAGAAGCTGTGGTTCGAGAAACTGCTGAAGCATATCAAGGTAGACGGTACCTGTTACAGTTGCTTCGCAAAGAAGAATGGGCCATAAATTTTGGATTTGGTCATTCCAAGCTACACGTTAACTTTTGGAGAGTCTCTTTGCCATTCTGACTTCAGACGGTCTTTCATTGGACCAGATAATGAAAAAATTATGAAAATAAAATTATGAAAAAAATTTAGAAATTTATACATTTTTAACACATTAAACATGATAAACATAAATAAAAGTGTGTTTTTAAAAAATTTGTCCGATTTCATTGAAATAGATAGTTAATTCTGGGACACCCTGTATATATATATTTCAATTAATATCATGTAAATTCAACATCCGTTTCAAAATATTAGCTGGTTGTTGAAGACACCTTTCCTTTTAAGCCGATCAAATGAAATTGAGTGTAGGCTACTCATGAAAGTTTCATTTTCGTACTATAGATTTAAATATACATATAGGAGCATGTTAAGAGTATGCCCACTATAATACAGTAATTCAGTTAATTAACTATGTTCAATAGGTGCTCAATTCGGACTTCAGACCAGGTAAATAATGTGGTTGATAAAGGAGATGAAAAGACCTCAAGAATTTTTTGTTTTATTAAGAAAATAAGATCGAAGAAGGAGTGGTTTTATGCAGGATAAATACTGTACTTAATAAATACACAGCACAATCGGCTAAATTCGATCACATTACCCCATCATCAGATGGGACGGACGCATTTCCTGAGCTCTCTGATTTTGCATCTACTTTTGTATATTGTTGAGAATTTTACTTTTGGATAGTTTTGAATTTTATATACTTGCGTTTAAATTCACGTTGTTATAGTTAAGTAATTGAATATTAGTGGTTTTTAGCGATTTAGAAGTTTTCATAGCGTGCCGGCTTAATTTAACTTATACCCATGACGGTTTAAACTAATTTTTAACTGCGCGATGCCCTCGCAGAAAGCGTCGTGTGTTAGGTGTAGGGTAAACCGGTGGTATTCGGAATTTAAGGATTATAACGGCGGTCCTATGGCGATTACCGATAGATCAGTTTGTTTCTTTTGCGAGTTCATGGAGGAATTAGTTGACATAAAACGCAGTGTACGTGAGGTAACGGGAAGACTTGCAACGCTTGATGAGGGCAGGGTTAGGGCTACGGTTGACGGAAGCCGAGCCAATACTAACGTTGAAGACGTTAGTAATTTGAAGGGTGAGGTGCGTAACCTAGTTTCTAGTTTAGGTAGCTTGTCGGGAAGGTTGGATAGAGTTGAGGAAGGGGTTAAGGTTAGTCCGAGAGTAGTAGATAGCGAGGGATATAGAGAGGTTAAGGGTGGAGCTAGGCCGCGTACGTTAGGTGATAGGAATCCCCCCCCCTATCGAGATTTCGAACCCTTTCGCCCATTTGGAAAGGGACGTGAATGAGGGGGAAACTATTTTAATTGGGGACTCTTAGTGCGCCACATGGACAAAGAGTTCGTTGAACGGCATCCAACCAAGAGGAGGAGGGTCTGTCTCCCAGGGGCCAGGGTTGACAGAGTTAGAGACGAAGTGGATAGGATTGACGTTGCCTCCTGTCACTCAATGTTGGTGACGATGGTAGGAGGCAACGACTCGTATAGGCCCGATACGAGAGTGCCTGACCTTTTGGAGAGATATAGGGGGTTAATTAGGTCCCTGAAGGCGAGGTCAGATAGGTCTTTAGTTCTAGGTATTACCCCTAGGCACGGGTTGGGTCTTAGGATTACGTCAAAAACAATATTTTTGAATAATAAATTAGAAGAGATTTGTGCTGAGGAAAATGTACCCTTCGTGAAGCTGTGGTCCGAATTCAGTGATCCTAGCCTTTTTATAAAAGATGGGGTGCATTTTAATGAAATAGGTAATGCTAGGCTAGGTAGGTTAATAGACGATAACGTACGAAAGCTGTATAGGTCGAAGCCTTCTTTAAACGTTGTGTGTCCGGGGAACGCGGGCCAGACGTGATAAATATTATGTTTAAAACGCGGACCCGTGGTAAAAAATAATTTAAACGTCTTTTATTGTAACGCGCGTAGTATTAGAAATAAATTAAATGAATTTAAGGCGATAATTTATTCCGGCGACTATGATATAGTTGCTATCACTGAAACTTGGTTAAATACCGTGACTCGGGACTTAGGGGAACTTGATATACCGGGTTTTAAACTCTACTAATGATAGGTTAAATAGGTTTGGTGGAGGCGTTTTGCTGTACATTCGTAATTCCCTTAGGGCTATCGAGGATAAGTTAGATTTTCCGGCAGCAATTAATGCGATATGTGTTGAGGTTTGGGCGCGTAGTATTAGTTTTAATTTTGTTGTTGTTTATAGACCTCCCGTTCAACGCCTCGATACAGATACTAGATTTTACTCACTTCTTGGTCATTTTATTGACAATCGGAATAGTATAATTGTCGGAGACTTTAACTGCCCTAATGTTAATTACGAGAATTTTACTGGTAATGAGGAGGGTTTGAGATTGGTTGAGTTTATGGACGATAACTTTTTACGACAGATAGTTACCGAACCAACGCGCGGTGATAATATTTTAGATTTGGTGATGACGAACGACGAGAATATAGTCGAAGGTTTGGAAGTAGGCGAGAGTTTAGGATGTAGTGATCATCAAATTCTTAGGTTTAAGTTAGCGATAAAAAACACCTAGGATAGTAACGTAATAGAAGTCCCTGATTTTCGTAGGACCAATTTTGATAGTTTTGCAGATAGGATGAGAGTAGTGGACTGGGATAACTTATTTATGGGTAATGGCACAAATTTGCGTTGGGTGGCGTTTAAAGAAAGTTTTAGGAATATTGAAAGGGAGTTTATTCCTCGTAGGCCCAAGCGCGCTAGAAATCATGGTAGGCCGAAGTGGTGGACTAGGGAAATAGGAGAGTTCATAAACGAGCGTAATAGAGCGTATAGACTTAATAAGCGCAATGGCACGGCAGCTAACTTTAATAGATATATCGAGCTTAGACGTCAGGTTAAAAGATCAGTTAGGAATGCCAAGCGTAATTTAGAGATACTTATAGCTGCGGATAGTGAACATAATCCAATAAAGTTTTTTGAATACGTTAATAATCGTAAGCCGGTAAAAGATAACATAGGCCCTCTAGTGGATGTTAATGGCGCTTTGGCTTCTGACGCTCAGGCGATGGCGGGTATTTTCAATAACTTTTTTGCGACAGTTTTTACCGTAGAAGACGTAAATAATGTCCCCGACGTGGACGATATCGTTCCATTTAGTAGCGAGACTATTTTGGATGAAATAACTGTTTACGAGGCTGAGATTGCGCATTATATCGATAGGCTAAAAGTTAGCAAGGCTCTAGGCTCTGACGCTTTTTATCCCAGACATTTGAAAGATATGGAAGACGTTTCGTAGGCCCCTTAACGAAGATTTTTAATCAGTCACTCGAAACGGGGATTATTCCTGAAGACTTCAAATTAGCTAACGTCACGCCTATTTTTAAAAAAGGCGACCTCGCAGTAGCTAGCAATTATAGGCCCATTAGCTTAACGTCAATTGTCGGTAAACTTTTGGAATCCGTAGTTAGGGATCGTATCATCGATCACTTAGAAAGTAGAGATTTGATTAATAGTAGTCAGCATGGGTTTCGACGCCATAGGTCTTGTTTAACTAATTTGTTAGAATTTTATAACGAAGTAGTGCGCGAATACGATAGGCATAGAGCAGCTGACGTTATTTATTTAGATTTTAAAAAGGCGTTCGATACAGTTCCGCATAGGAGACTAATTGCGAAGGTCAAAGCGCACGGTATACGCGGTCAGGTAGCTAACTGGTTAGAAGAATGGCTTCGTCCTAGGAGACAGAGGATGGTAGTTAATGGCAGTGAATCGGGGTGGTTAGATGTAGGGAGCGGTGTCTCACAGGCAGAGCTGGGCAGTATTTAAATACATTTGTATTTAAATACGTATTTAAATACATTTGTGTATTTAGAACTGCATTTACAAATACATTGTTTTTCATGTATTTAAATATAGTATTTAAATACTTTAATGAGTATTTAAATACAATGTATTTAAATACTCAAAATATAAAAATGTAAATACTTTTACTGGTTTAATACACGTTCTGTACTAGCACAGTACGACGCGTCGACAGTGTAGTACAGTAGGATGTGTCGAATTTTTCAACTTTCAAATTCCAAATATGAGGGGTGCTAAAAAGTTGTATGACTTAGGAATTCTAAAGATATTTTTGTTAATTTAATATAATTTAGTTTTGCTTGGTAAGAAGCTACATATAAAATAGTTACTTTTTTAACTTTTTTGTGGAATTATATAATAATTATTATATTAATAATTATATATGCTGTATATATAATGCACTGCTGTTTTTGCTTATTTCACAGGTTGAAACATATTCATCAGTGTGCTGAAGATTACTTGTCCGTCAGTGCTACCATCCTAACCAGTGGGAATTGACCTACAATGGCTTCTAAAAGGAGGACAAGACTGGGGACATTCACACATATGAGCAACCCAATTGGAACTGGTAGAGAGTTGTTGCCCTCTGAACTCCCAACTCTGCGAGACGTTCTGAAATATGGGCTACTGCTAAGAGAACAAAGTGGTGAGGATGTGAGAAACTACCCAGCAGCCAGTCTTGCAAAGGACATTTACCCTAAAGTGCTTGAAAAGTGGGAACGAGCAAACAGTTCTTTTGTAGCCCCCGTTGTAAATTCACGAGTCACAATCTTAAACAAAATCCAAGAGAGCTGGGAGCAGGCCAAAAACATATCTCTTGGGAGAGGAAAGCTACATGTCAAAGAGGCTTTCATTGCAGAACTTGACAAGCTTTTTGACATCCTCAGTTGCAGTGTAAAATTGTTCTCTGCTCTGAATTTGGCTGCCTTGCAGATGCTGGTTGCAAAAACGAAACTCACATTAACTGTACATGCCCTAGGGAGATGAAGATCCCTGTGAAGGAACTTGCTTTCATTAAAGGTCAGAGAGACAAGTCTGGTTCTATTGGACCACATCAGATTGGCTTGCCAGATCAACCTGAGCACAACAGACAAGTCAAAAAGCAGAAGCGGCAAGAAGACGAAAGAAGAAGGCTTGCTGAATATAAGCAGACAAGTAAGCAGGATGTTTCAATGCCATCAAATGAAATAATTTTCTCTGATGATGAAAATGAAAAACAAATAGCTGATGCTCAAGATGGAAAGGATGGAAGTTATGAAGTGACATTAGAAATACCAAGCACGTCTTCAACTTCCAATAAAAAGCCAGAGTACAACACATTAGAAATACCTAATGTTGCTATGCATAGCATCAGATATGGTGTTGGCTGCGTGCCACAGCTGCCATCACCACTGCTGCCTTTATGGATGCTGGCTTGATCACTGAAGAAGACAAGAGACTTGTAGTTGATCACAATAAAGTCAAGAGGGCCCAAGAAAAAGTTATGAGATCCCTGGATCAGGAATTTGATGATCTTTGTAAGAAGGGTGGAATTGACTGCATCTTCTTTGACGGCCGTCAAGATACAACTAAAGTTATGCTGAAAGCAGACAATTCAGATCGTCAGTTCCCCAGCATTATCAAAGAAGAGCATTATTTTGTTTGCAGTGAGCCAGGTGGAAGATATCTCTACCACTTCACTCCTGAGAAAGGCTCAACGAGAAAAAAACCTGCTGAAGTTATTGCTGATAATCTTGTAGATTTCATGAAGAAGAAGGGCATTGATAAAAGCCTGCAGGCCATTGGAGGTGATTCTACAAATGTTAACACTGGCTGGGAGGGTGGTTCCATGCATTGAGTAGAGGTCAAGCTTTGCCGTAAGCTGATCTGGTTGGTTTGTGCCCTCCACACTAACGAGTTACCCCTGCGACACTTGATCACAGCACTGGATGGGAAGACCTTGTCTAACAACAAGTGGACAGGTAACATTGGCAAGATGCTAGACACTGCAACCGAACTTGAAATTGATCCTTCATTCACCAAACTCTCAATTGGAGAGCCTCTTACTTCACTGAGTGACAATGTCGTAAAGGATCTCTCTACTGATCAAGCGTACGGGTATAGGATCACACAGGCCATAAGGACAGGAGAACTTCCCACAGATCTGGCCCTTCTTGAAATTGGTCCAGTGAGCCATTCAAGGTGGTTGACAACAGCAAACAGGCTTTGTCGCATATGGGTTTCAAAACATGGCCTTAAAGGCAAAACCCTCAACAACTTAAGACTGATAGTGGAATACATTGTTGGTGTGTACTACCCCTGTTGGTTCAACATCAAAGTAAAACACTCTTGGGTGGAAGGCCCACGCCACATCTTGTTTCAGCTGCGGCTAGTTAGGCTGCAAAAGAAGGCTGTAGTGGATGCTGTTTTGCCAACCATCAAGCGCTCAGCATGGTATGCATTCAGCGAAATGATAATCCAGACACTCTTGTGCTCAGATGACAGTGAGGAGAGGAGAGCTGGTGTCCTAAAGATTGTTGACATGAGGGGTGGAGATGATGACACACTTGGAGATCTTTATGTATGTCCCAGGAAGACACCTTCCATCAACCCAGTGCTTCTTCCGTGTTGGAGCTGACAGACTGGTCTGACGGGGTATTTGAACCTCCTTTGACATGTAAACTGACTACAGCGGAAGTAAAGAAGTTCTTTGACAAGCCTATGCAAGTTCCACAGTGGCCCTGTCATGCTCAGTCAATAAAGAGGTGTGTGAAACAAGTCACAGAGGCAGCAGGCAGGGTGTATACACATGAGAAACGTGAGGGCTATATCAGAGGCCAAGAAGCAAGTCGGCGGCTGAGGTCCAAGAACGTATCAAAGCAAGACTTGATGAAACTTGTTTAAATATTTTTTTTTACTGATGTCATTACTTTCTAATGTTGTTTTATGATTACAAGGATATGTTTTATGATTACTAGGATATGTTTTATGCAGAGAAACTAAAATTTTTATAGCATTACCTGACATTTTGAGAAGCTAAAATTAATAAATGTTGTTTTCCGAGAGCAATTTATGTGCTTTTTAATCAAACGTAGATTTACTAAGCTAAGTGTTGAGCAATCACAAAAATAATAGCAGATTTGAATTCTTCACATCCAAAAACATATTTTTAAAACCCCTCAGTGAAGGAATTGGCAAAAATTAATTTTCACCTCCCAAATTGACACACCCTAGTAGTACAGCATGGTTCATGTTTCAACGTGTCAGTTCAATCAGTTGTGTGCCACTCTTAGTCGAAAGCGGTTGATTTCTTTATCGTGTGCGTGTCATGGCTTCAACAAGCAAATCCGGTGAATCAAACAGTGATATATCTGCAGATAACAATTTAGTGCACCCTCTGTTTGATGGAAAATACTTTAAAATTTAATCTAAAGACGGTAATAAGGTAAAGTGCACCTGCTTGCTGTGTAAACACGAAGTCTCTGCTGCAAGCAATGCTACAACGAATCTGTACACTCATCTGAAGGTAAGTGTTTTTTTTAGACATCAAAAAATATCTTGAAATTGACCGAATAATCGTACAAAACGGCTCTGCCTTAAGTGGGCCTGTGTAACTAACTCGTTGCAATCAATCCAATTTGCGATGGAAAATTCATTGATGAAAAAGCTTTTAAAATCGTCTGATCTATCGAGTGGTGTATTTATTTCGAAATTCACCGTGTCCCCTAAAGTAGAAATTTAGCAAAACATGAATTAGTGAATGCATATGTTAAAATTTGTATGTATTTAAAATGTATTTACAAATGTATTTAAATACAATTGATGTATTTTGTATTTAGTATCTAAATACATTCGTAAAATGTATTTAGTATTTAGTATTTAAATACATTTCTCCCATGTATTTAGTATTTAGTATTTAAATACATTCAATGTATTTATTGCCCAGCTCTGCCCACAGGGTTCAGTGTTAGGCCCATTGCTATTCGTAAATTACATTAACGACATAGATGTAGGATTGACTAGTAACGTGTCAAAATTCGCGGACGATACTAAAATAGGCGGTAATGTTGTTAACGAGGACGATAGAAATAGGCTCCAAGACGATGTAAATAGGATTATGGAGAGGACAGATAAGTGGCAGATGCAATTTAACGTAGACAAATGTAAAGGGTAATTATTCGTTTTTTGACCCAGTCTCTTTTTATAATGAGAGCAAACGTTTCTGGTCAATTTTGAGGTGTTCTGCACGAATCTGCCATCCGTTTCCTGTTCAAATGCGTACTTTTCGAGATATCGTCATCTTGAAAACTACGCATTTGCACAGGAAACGGATGGCAGTTTCGTACAAAACACCTCAAAATTAACCAGAAAAGTTTGCACTCGTCATTTTCGTTTAAAGTAATGAATTTAAACGAAAATATCATGACTTAACCTAACCAATCATCAAGGGCGTACAGTTGACCTAACTGGTGTAACGTACTGAACTGTCCGCAAAACATTAGGACCGATCAATTTGTGATGCGTGATCTTTACGGGGGCTCCGCCCCCGTACCCCCGAGACCTAAATTATACAAATGATAATGTAAAAACATGTGCCAACCTTGCATGGGTAGTCCGCTAAATTTCGCGTGCCCTTAAACTGAAATGACACACGGTTATTTTTAAGATTTTTTTACGGCACCTAATGACCTTCTGGTCTTTTGTTAAAATACAAGCACTATTGCATTTAGGGCAGGTCACGGATGTCTTAATTATTTTGTGATTGAAAAAAAGGTCTAAACTCTTGTCTTCATCGAGGGCAATATGGCGGATCACGTCTTAAAAATCAAATATGCATAACTGACACGTCATACTTCTAGTCACAAAAAAACCAAACTGAACAGACGAAAAATTGCTATAAATTATTTACTTGTAAAACAGGACAAATTGAATTACGAAGAAGTAGCCAGAATTACCAAATATAAGAAATATTCACCAAATACTCGATATATTTTCAAAAAACACCAAAAATAGGAAATATATTTAAATAAAAAAACACATTTTATACAAATTTACACAAGATAATATATATATTTTCTTATTCAGTTTTGATTGGTTATTCAATATATATTGCTGTTATAGCTGGGTGTGACTGGGTCAAAAAACGAATAATAACCATGTAAAGTTTTGCATATAGGTTCTCGCAATAAGGTAATTTGTATGTATTTAAAATGTATTTACAAATGTATTTACATACAATTGATGTATTTTGTATTTAGTATCTAAATACATTCGTAAAATGTATTTAGTATTTAGTATTTAAATACATTTCTCCCATGTATTTAGTATTTAGTATTTAAATACATTCAATGTATTTATTGCCCAGCTCTGCCCACAGGGTTCAGTGTTAGGCCCATTGCTATTCGTAAATTACATTAACGACATAGATGTAGGATTGACTAGTAACGTGTCAAAATTCGCGGACGATACTAAAATAGGCGGTACACGTACACGATGGATAATAGGGAGTTAGCGAGCGTTGACGAGGAAGTACATTTAGGCGTACGCGTATCTAAGGATTTAAAGGTTAGGAACCAGTGCCTGGAGTCTTGCGCAAAAGCTAATAGGATGTTAGGCTACATAGCGCGTAATTTCGAATTTAAATCGAAGGATATTATACTGCCCCTTTACAAGTCCCTAGTCAGGCCTCATTTGGAATATGCAATTCAGTTTTGGTGCCCGTACTTGCGTGAGAATATTGATAGGTTAGAAAGGGTTCAATGTCGTGCCACGAAACTGATTCCGTCATTGCGCAACAAGCCTTATGAAGATAGGATTAAAGAGTTAGACCTGTATTCACTCGAAACTAGGAGATTAAGGGGGGAGCTTATTGAAGTTTTCAAAATCGTTAATAACATCGATAACGTAAATTTTGACAAATTGTTCACTTTCGATAATAGTAATACTCGTAATAACGGATTTAAGTTGAGTGGCAGACGTTTCATTACTAATATCCTAAAAACTTCTTTACGTTTAAAGTAATTGATAAATGGAATAATCTTCCCGCGTCAGTCGTTCATTCTACCAGCGTTAATATGTTTAAGAACCGTCTTGACAGACATTTTAAAAATATTAACGTTGTTTAAAATAAAAAAAACAAAGTTAGCAAGAGGAGCTCTGGTGGTGGTGCTCGAGGATGAGTCTGTTGACGATAAATGCCAGCTTGTGACATGCCAGCGTGTGATGCCAGCAATAAAAAAAAAAAAAATTAGACTAACACGAACGTAGATGTAGCTCGTAGCGTAAACTAACCCACTTTTTGTTTAACTTTACCTACTTTTTTTTTTCTTAACCTCTCCTTACTTTGCATGTCTGTAACTCTCTTTTCTTGCATGTTTGTAGTTTGCATGGTATGACAGTGAGTTAAGACTGTGTTTATATGGTTTGTAAGCGTTATTATTTTATTTCTTTTCATCTTTCACCCCTCTCCTATTTTCTCCGACTATTTTTCTGACTTATCGGCAGTGGCCGGCGGATGATGATGGTGAGTCTTTTTTCTCTTTTTCTGAATGAATGTTAACCCACGAGTGATAGGTGTTGCTCCTTACTTAACCCATTATTCTCTTCTCTTCTCTTAACCCTCTACTCTTTCCTTTCTTTCGGGCTAACGTTAGAGTGGATCTTAGGGTCTTTGTTAGCCTTAGCTTCTGTAGATCTTCTGTAGATCGAATATAGCTGAAGACATGATTGAAGACATGTTCTTGTCGGCTGTAATGTTTTTGGGACTACTCTTCATCCGAATAAACGCTTTGAATGGGGAAGAAATCAGCATTATAGGTCGTACACACACACACACACACACACATATATACAGGGTGAGTCAAAAGTAGCGCCCGATTTCTGTTTTTTCGGCTGTCAGATTCTTTCTGGGAAGTCATGTTGTTAATAATTGTCTTGCAGATTATTAATTTTCTTAGTTTGTTTATTTTTGTTTTTGTTTTGCAGGTTATTGCTGAGAGTTTGGAAAGTTAGTGAATTTGCACCAAATTGAACTATGAATTACCTTTCAATGAATCAACGTATTGCGGCCGTGAAACATTACTACAAATGTAATGAACAACCAACGATGGCGGCACGCCGTTTGGCACAGGAATTCGATATTAACCCACTTCAGGGAAGAAACATACGATTGATTGTCGAGAAATTTGAAGCAACAGGGTCGGTAGCCACTGCAAAGAAGTCCGGTCGTCCGAAAACGGCAACGAATGTAGCTAAGGCTGAAGAAGCCATCAGGAGACTGGAACAAAGTCCGCAAAAGTCAACTCGCCGTTTATCTGCAGAGTTGGAAGTGAGCCAATCAAGTGTTATCCGTATCCTTCACCAGAAAAAATGGAAACCTTACATTCCACGCTTACTGCATGCCCTTCATGATGGAGATGACGACCGCCGTCTTCAATTTTGCGAAGAGTTCTTAGCTAAACTTGACGAAGAGGACACAATGCTAGACAACATCTGGTGGTCAGATGAGGCATGTTTTAAGCTTAACGGCACAATTAACAGACACAATTGTGTCTACTGGGCTGCGGAGAACCCAAGAGTGACAGTTGAGAAGGAGGTAAATTTACCTGGCGTGACAGTTTGGGCAGCCATATCTCCATTAGGGATAATTGGACCCTTTTTCTTTGAGGGATCTGTCACTGCAGAAATTTACCTGGATATGCTGCAAACCTTCTTTTGGCCCAGGGTACAAGATCAGGACTGTTATTTCCAGCAAGATGGAGCTCCACCTCATTATGGACGTCATGTTCGTCAGTGGCTTGATGAAAACTTTCCCGGAAAGTGGATCGGCCGCCGCGGTCCGATCGAGTGGCCGGCACGCTCCCCAGACCTTACACCTCCAGATTTCTTTCTTTGGGGGCTCATGAAAGACCTTGTTTATCGTGAAAAGCCTCGTACCATTCAGGAATTGAAGGCTCAAATCACTGCAAAGTTTGAGGAAATTGATATCGAACTCTGCAGGCGTGTGTGCCACTCTGTGCCTGCTCGGCTGCAATTGTGCATCGATCACGAGGGAGGGCACTTTGAAAATTGCAAGTAAAACAGCTTGGTACAGTTCCGTAATAATTTCCCCCCGAGTAAATGGTTAGATAAACATGTCATTCATTTATTTCTACCTTCTTGTACACTGTAATACAAATGGCAAACAAACAATCAACTGACAGAAATCGGGCGCTACTTTTGACTCACCCTGTATATATATATATAATAAGATACGGAGGAAGATAAGGAGGAAGATAAGGAGAATGTGAGTTCTTACAGATGTGATATATATATATATATATATATATATATAAATATACATATATAAACATATATAATATATATATATATATATATATATATATATATGTGTGTGTGTGTGTGTGTGTGTGTGTGTGTGTGTGTAAAAATGAACAATGAATCACTCCTACATCCATATATTTCTTATATTCATTCATATAATTCCTATGTTATATAATCCTTATATTCTTATTCATATATCCATTTATACATATCAAGCCCAAAATCGTATCACGCTGACACGAGTTTGGATAAAACTTTGATTTGCTTTCTATTTTATAATTGGTGAATTATTTCTTTGTAAACTACGTAATCAGTTTTTATAAAACCCAAAATCGTATAACGATGACACAAGTTTGGATACATTTTTGATTTGCTTTCTATATTGTAATTGGTTAACTATTTCTGCTTAATTAAACAACTTAATCATTTTCGTAGACTTAGCTTAATAATGTAATCTTGTTCATTTTTTTGTATACCTTCTCTCTTCGCTGTAAAAGATGAAGTCATGTCCTGCTTAACGTTTAATTTTTAATCTTAATCCTTTCATTTTGGCCCATGTGCATGTTTGTTTGTAATTCGTGATGGGAAGGCATATTTCTATTTTTAGTTAACTCGGCAAATCATGATAACATCAGATCTATCAATATGCGGTTTAAAAATGAAAAATATGGCTTCCTCTTGCTTAGCAATCTAGGCATTGATACAGCAAAAATATTTGTTTTGTCTTTAAATGTTTTGCAAAGTAAATCAGCCTATTGAGAATAAAACAGATCAGCATTAAATAATAATGAGGTAAGAAAAAAATTTCCCCAATGTTCATTCTGACTAGACTTAGAGGCTGAGCGCTACCTGTAACATTTTAGCAGTAAAATATAGTAAGAAATATCTTTGTCTTCTCCTTCGAGCCTTGCTCT
Source organism: Bathynomus jamesi (assembly GCA_023014485.1). Lineage (NCBI taxonomy): Eukaryota > Metazoa > Arthropoda > Malacostraca > Isopoda > Cirolanidae > Bathynomus > Bathynomus jamesi. The sequence continues at coordinate 438,464 of JAJOZX010003835.1, forward strand.
CTTCAAAGAATTTAGTCTTAAATAGAGAGAAATAATTTCCCGATACTTTATAAGAAGAATCGGGGAACCTTCAGAGAACTTAGTCGTAAATAGAGAAAAATAATTTCCCGATACTTTATAAGAAAAAATCGAGAGTAGTATAGAAGAAAACTACTGCGATTCACTATACGGTATCAGTTACTCCAGAGTAACAACTCCGTTTCTGCCACCTAACCAGAACCCCCGTCAATTTCGAACCGACCAAGGCCATAGACGGAAGGGTTAACATATATATAATATATATATATATATATATATTATATATATATATAAACCTATGACATCTGTAAGAATTCACATTCTCCTCATCTTCCTCTTTCTTCTTTAAAGCAGCTCTATTACAAAATCATCTAGACTCCTCGTCGCTCGTATTTAGACAAATTAGAAATTAGGGGCAGAGTGCTGTACGTGAGTTTATAAAAATTATATCTACATATATATGTGGAGATATATTTCACGGTTGTAAAACAAAATTAACAAGCCGACCAAACTTTTAAACGAATTACATTTACATTATTTTACAACAGTATATGATACAGGATAATATGAGACATTTATCCTAAAATTACATATATATACTATATATATTTCACAGCGGTAAAACAAAATTTAGTAATTTTCCTTAGCTTTTATACAGATTCCGTTCACAATATTTTATATTAGCATGTGGTACACATTAATGTGAAACATGTAAAGTACACGTTATTATTATTCATATTGCTGATTCAGGGTATAAAAAGCTACTCACGTCGTGTGGTCTGTATGAATCGTGGTTGTGGCTGAAATGGTCCCAAAGTTGGATACAGCCTCGCCTGTTCCGGGGAATTCGGTAGAGGCTCTTGCAGCCAAAATATCCGCCGATGCTGTAATCTTAGTGTTTGGATGGTTCGTAGCAGTGCGAATGCTCCTAGCGGCAGTGGGAGGTATGATCAGTCGGCTGCGCGATGATGCGCGTAGTGGCTCCTTTGCATATTCTTGCACCTTAACCGCATCAAACAGTTCTAGGTCTTTCAGCCTGAACTCATACTCGTCTTTGATGGGCAGGCTGCGGCTGAATTTGCTGGAAGAAGCACGTAAAGGCTCTTTCTCATACTCACGTCCTTCCATCGCGTCCATCAATGCTAAAATCAGCGTCCGTGTAGTAGATTGTGCAGTCTATTTCAGTCTCGGGTGACATAATATATTTGGTGGAAAGTGTTTTGTGTTATGAACAGGTTTGCATATAAGATTTCGAGGTGAAACATCTAGTTTGACATGTGTGTGTGTGTGTGTGTGTGTGTGTGTGTGTGTGTGTACAAGTTTCATATATATATATATATATATATATATATATATATACACAAACTCAGAATGGTCCCCTGAGAAACTTATATGTTAAACACAGACCGTGCATGGAACAAGGAACTCTTCTGGGAAAATTAAATCCACTATAGTCCGAATAAGTAATGGTAAATGACAAATACCATAGTTTTTCTTTTCATGATGCTAGCCCGACGTGGGCAACGGGTCTCTCGCAAAGAGGTCCCATAAATATAGCTTCCCTCACCAGCTATCTGCAAAGCAGACAGGATCCAGCTTTTGGACATGGATCTAGGGTTTAAAGCAAGCCTAGTCCCACTACATTCAGAACCTCTATATAAGTAAAAGACTCGTTGCATTCACGTCGGATTGAATAAATCAAAGAAAAAGGGGTAACTATTGTATTTTTAGCCAAAAAAACAAAACTTAAACCTCAACCGGGACATTGAGCGTCCACTTTTCAAGGCACGTAACACGTCCGTTTAATATACACAAACTCAGAATGGTCCCCTGAGAAACTTATATGTTAAACACAGACCGTGCATGGAACAAGGAACTCTTCTGGGAAAATTAAATCCACTATAGTCCGAATAAGTAATGGTAAATGACAAATACCATAGTTTTTCTTTTTCATGATGCTAGCCCGACGTGGGCAACGGGTCTCTCGCAAAGAGGTCCCATAAATATAGCTTCTCTCACCAGCTATCTGCAAAGCAGACAGGATCCAGCTTTGGACATGGATCTAGGGTTTAAAGCAAGCCTAGTCCACTACATTTATGGGACCTCTTTGCGAGAGACCCTTGCCCACGTCGGGCTAGCATCATGAAAAAGAAAAACTATGGTATTTGTCATTTACCATTACTTATTCGGACTATAATGGATTTAATTTTCCCAGAAGAGTTCCTTCTTCCATGCACGGTCTGTGTTTAACACATATATATATATATATATATATATATATATATATATATATATATATGATTTCAGGTAATCATATTTACAGATTAACTAAATGAACATGTTTAACCTGGGAAACATTATAACCGCATGTGCTACATATGCTCTAAGGAAAACTTACATTATTAGGACGTTAAAATCTTCGTCGAGTTATACAGTGAGCTTCGCAATACGCGCCCTTTGAGAGCCTGTCAATGTAATGGAGTTCTCAGTGAAGTAACACAGTGCTGTACTGAAACAGACGAGAAGAACGAGCGTATAAACTGTATGAAATAGGCCTATCGAATTTAGGGTGTAGTATATATTTATGCATGGTATATTTTACCTAGGTATGGATTCCCCCGTCATTGCTTCGTGAGGACCAGACATTTCTGCAAGACAAATAAGGAGTTAGTAGCACACACACACACACACACACACACACACACACACACACACACACACACACACACACACACACACACACACACATCTGCGATCCCTGATACCTAGACTGAAATTTCGGCTTGAGGACAACAGCAATCCCTTTAGACATAAAATTGGGTCTATCACATAATTTAGGTGTAATCTAATGGTGAATAATTGCTATTACTACTGATGTTGCTTATTTTATATCACTATACAATATAACTTAAAGACAGTTAATGATCTTATTCGCTATATTCTCTAATATTACGACTGTCATTTACAATTAGGATGGGGCTAATATCGGGCAATCAGACGACGTCAAACATGTGAGGCTGTCTACTGTATACTCACCACTTGTAGGATTGTTAGGTTCTTTATAAGCGTCGACCTTACACTTTGATGCGAAGAAACTTAACTAATCTAACGCATTACTCAGGTAACTCCGTGAACTCGCCCTTCAAGCTTATTTCTTTTTTTAATAAATTTTGCGATAAAAACTGATCAGATCTCTCTCTCTCTCGGTACGACTGTATGCCGTAGTCGCATGTATATATATATATATATATATAATATATATATATACATAAACGCTGATGAGATCTCTCTCCTTCGGGACGAACATATGCAGTAGTCGTGTAATATATATATATATATATATGTATATATATATATATATATATAGTGGACCTAGTTTTTAGCCGTTTAAGGTGATAATGATTTGATTGTAAATGATTAATTGCTGCAATGGCTGTTTATTAATGATAGGCTGGGTTAATAATTTATGAAGTAAAGTATCACGAATTGAAAAGGGGCTAAATGGAGTAGGCCACCATACTATTGGAAGCGACCGGAATGGCAGCGAGGGTCACCAGCTTGGATTACACCGAAGCAAATTAATGTTAAGGTTATAAAAAGTACCTTATGGTTTTGTAGTTTAATTAAGAAAATATTTATATTAATTTTCACAGTGAAAAAATACAATGGAAAGACACTGACTAGAAAGCTTAACAATTCTATAACAACCTTTGAAATACGCTCGTTTATGTGAGGTTTAATGATATACAAAATGGGACACAACCTGAAATAAGAAACTTAGTGAATACAAAAATAATGCATGTACGTAATAATATAACAAATAGGTTATGTAATACACTGATTAAGGAAGCTACAGATTACGCATAAATGATCACTGAAAGAGGCCTATTAATGACACAGAAAGCGCCTACGTTTTGGTACACTGAATAGAATACGCGTTTCGGTACACTGAATAGAATAAGTGGTTATTTGATTAAGTAGGCTAATTAATTGCATGGATGAACATAGAACAACTGAATGGGCCTAATAATAATGGATTGATGACGTGCGTTATGGGATAGGCCTAATGATAGTTGAGGGAATATACACTGTAAATGAATTAGGCCTGCAGTAGAGAACTTACTTATCACACAAATATATAAGTGAACACAACAGTGGATGATGTGAATTACAGGTTCTGAAGGACACTTGAATTGGGAAAATGGTTTACAGCGTTATTAACGAGAGTCAATTGGAACGTTTAATTACTCACTTTGGGAGTATAGCCTACCGTTCGGCGGTAGGATAATGTAGGCTTCCCAAGAGTACTTAGAATAGGATGTACTTATCTTTACTGGACGATGAAACCGCTGTTGAAGGAGTGTTGAAGATGAACCTATTACCGTAGGCTCGAAGTGTCGTTGATCGTCCTCTGGAAGCTGGTCGCTCACGCGTTGGTCGTGTCGTGGATTAGGCTTCTTGCGAAGGAGAAGATGTTTGTTGTAGGCTGCGTAGAACGTACGCTCGAGTGTTGTTGCTTCTCGAGGTACAGGAAAGTCTATAAATGATCCTGCAGGCGTAGGCCGGTTGTGGTGGATGGAATGAAGAGGATCTTGTAGGAGTAGGCCCGGCTGTTGGTGTCTCTTGGAAGTTTGTTCCGTAAATCAAGGTATGATGGGCCTAATGGAGTCTCGTAGACGACCGTTCTTCGTAAAGCGGTAAAAACTGACCAGATGTGGGGTGATTTGGGTTTGTAGCTTTCGCAGTCGAGTCACGCAATGTGTCCACCTTGAGGATGCTTCTCGTAGCGTTGCAACCTTGCTGGTGCTCTCGAGATGATTGATAACCGGTTGAGCGGTAATAAAGAGACCCAGGGAAATTCCTGATGCCGTTGTGGTTTGCTGCGGCAGTATTGGTAGATCACTTCCAATGATGCTTCGTTTCTTGAATGTGGTGTTGAAGTGAGCCTTGGTCTTGAGCCGGTTAAATCTGATGTGGGGTGACAGCGTACAGAGTAGTCTTACGAAATGGACGCGCTAATGAAGAGAGGATGAGTGTGAGTGGGTGCTCGCTTTTATACGTAGTTCCTGTGACGTAGGACTTCGCGCCAAATCTTAAGACGCCTTGTCCGCGCGTCCTTTTGTTGAAGAGCTTGCGTTCGCGCCTTTTGGGAAGAAACAGACGTTTCCATTGTTTGATTCTTTGCCCACGTGTGTTTTCCAAGACTCTTTGATAATAGCGTGGAAGGAAAGGATTTGTCTGTCTATTTGTTGGTCTATTTCTTGTCGATCCGCTACATATATATATATATATATATATATATATATCTCCCCTGCGTGACATCTATTGGCTGTGGGACCAAGTGTGCCCACGATTCGCCTTTCCCTTGTTGGAGTCGGTGGTGGCTGGATGCGCGCGGGGGATGAAGTTCTCTTTTGTTCGCTATGGATACTTCTCCCCCTCGGCTTACGACTACTGCTTCTCATTCCCGGACTACTCCTTCTCTCAACACTCGGGTGGTGGGCAACCAGGCCCTCGAGTCCTCTACCACTGGAAGACCGCAACCTGATGGGGTTGACCCTCCTGTGGAAGCGGAACGCTTGCACTCTCTTTTTCCGTTGCCGACCTCAGTCCGTCCCTCGACTATGCCGCCCTTGGACCTACACTCTCTGGAGCAGGGGTCTCGCCCCAGCCCACCTCAGCCACCTTCGGGCAAGTCAAGTTCCACCCAAGACTTGCCCCCACAACCCGGCTTCTTGCTCTCCCCATATGCCCCCCTCACCCGCCGTCGGCCCACCTCCTCACGGAGAGAGCCCCGCGGCGGACGGGGGAGCCGGCATTCACGGCCGTCCTATCGACCGTTGAATATCCCAGTCCACTTCGACTCTACAGCCTCCCTCTCCCTTCCAAGTATCCACAAATTCCTAGTGATTCGGCCTACATCTGGGTCCCTCCCTCCCAACTCTGAACGGACGTTTCAGGCGATCCGAACCCACAGCAATTCCAGCCGCTATGACCTACGCCCACAGAGGGATGGCTCCCTCCTCGTAAAATCACGTTCAGCCGCAGAGACAAAAGCCCTACTCTCCGTCACTGAGGTCCTTGGATGCTCGGTGTCCGTTTCCCGACACCCTCGCCTGAACCAGAGTCAGGGACTATTTACGCCACCCACTTACTGTCGATCGCAGTAAACGAGCTCCTGGAGGACCCCGCACCCCAAGGAGTCACTAAGATTTATTGCTTCACATCCCGACAGGGAGGCACCCCCTCCTCCACCCCACGTCTGCTCCTTACTTTCAATACCTTAATCCCCCCCGACCGCATTGTATGGGGTATGGGAGACCGCGCGTCATGCGAGTTTTCTATCCGCCCATACATCCCAGACCCTACTCGTTGCTTTAAATGCAACAAATTTGGACACGTTAGCTCCGTTTGTCGGCAGCCGCATCAACTGTGTGTTCACTGTGGACAACTCGCTCACCCTGACAGGTGCCCCAACACACCCAAATGCTCCAACTGTGAAGGTGCACACCCATCTTCATCCCGCGAATGCCTTTTCTTCAAGTTCGAGAAGAAGGTCCGAGGCCTACAAGTAACGGACTTCCTTAGGCCCCTTGAGGCACGAGACAGGGTGCGGAGTCGGGAGGTGAGGCCGGGGGTGTCTTTTGCCGCTGCTCTCGGCTCTATCATCTCGGTACGCCACCCTGGCCTGCCGCCGAAGCCCCCCCCAGCCACTGCTCCCTGTCCCCCCCAAAGAAAATCCCCGCAGGACCCGACGGTCTCCTGTTCCCCCACCATCCCTCCTATTTCCGCACCTCACCTGCCACGAACCCCCCAGGAGTCTGGGACCAGGACACCCAGGCCCCATCCACCTCAAACCCTGCCTTCCCAGTACTCTCTGCACACGCCCGAACCTGCCGCCCGGAACAAGCCGTCGAGGCGGAGACGCCGGAGCGAGTCACCAAACCCTCCGGCCTTCCAACGTGTCTCTCCCTCTTCCCCTAGAACCAAGAAGACGGCTCGGACCCTCACACCGCCCACTACGTCTAATATGTCCATCTCTCCCCACCGCAGAAGTCCCACCACTCTACCCCGACAGACTCTGACAATAGTAGCCGAAATCCATGATCTGAACAATATCCTCTCCCCCGAGGGTCCAGTGGATGCGGCCCTGGCGCAGCCCACGAGTCTCATGGATCTGCCCTTGCCTTCTGGTGCCATTTTCTCCACCCCTCCACGGGACCACTCTGGTTCACTTCCTTCCACCCCCATAGTACCTACCCCCCCTCAATATCCCCGGCCCCCTCATTGTCAGCCACCCTGAGTACGCCCTCAATCCCACCCGCCCGGTCCTTCTGGTACCCCCTTTCGCCACTTAGGGTCCGCCGTGAGACCCCGGACAGGCGGGGTGGCGCCACTTTTGGGGTTAACGTGCCCCCTCCTGGCCCGACCACAGAAGCCCGTCAAAACACTTCTGACCCTCTCAGCCCTCAATATTTCTCTGTCAGCCGTGATCCACGCCTCCAGTCTCGCTCGGCCGACTCGACCCCGCAACCTCCGGCCGACCGATTCCTTCCCTGGTGAACGGTAGATAGCCAGCCATGCTCCCGACCCATCCTTCACTTCGCGAACTCCAGATCTCCCCTCACACTCCAACCTCCTAGCACCTACACCTTTACCCATCCCCCTTCATCAACTAATGGATCCCCCGAAAACCACAATAGTCCACTGGAACTGTAGAGGAATATTCGCGAACTATGAAGGCCTTAACTCCTTGATTGCCACTTCCCGTCCGGTGTGTGTCTGTCTCCAGGAGCTAATCCTGGGGACTAGGCCCATGCCCTGCCCAACTGGTTATTCTTACATCGCCACCCCACCTCCTACCTGCACTCGAAGGGGAGCTGCCATTCTCGTACACCACGCAGTCCCCTTCCACAATCTCTCCATCCGGTCCCCGCTACAGGTGATTGCCGCCCGGCTCTCCCTGGATAGACCGTACACCGTTTGCTCAATCTACCTCCTACCCCACGCTCAAGTCTCCCGCGATGACCTGGTGGAAGTCGAACAACAACTCCCCAAGCCCTTCCTACTACTGGGCGATTTCAATAGTCGCCACCCCTTGTGGGGGACACACACTCCACCTATATGGCCCAAACCCTGATATCTGTCATGACCGATCTCTCTTTCGAGTGCCTCAATGACGGCTCTCCTACAATCTACCATGCCACCACCTGCACTCCATCCTGTATAGACCTGTCCCTCGTTTTAACTGATGCCCGCCTAGATTTCACGTGGCAAGTCCTCCGAGAGGACCATGGAAGTGACCATTTCCCCATTCAACTCAAGCTCAATCGACCCGACCGGACTGTTCGGGTACCGGTAAGGTGGGTTACTACCAACGCGAATTGGGCCCGCTTCCGTGACAACACGTATACAACCCTTACAATTGCCCACTTCCCATCCATCGACGAGTGCATCGCATATTTCGAGTCCGTCGTTCTAGCGGCTGCAAGCACTAGCATACCACGATCCTCCGCCTACCCCCGCGCCCGACGGGTGCTTTGGTGGACCCCGGAGTGCGCGGAGGCCGTGCGCGCTAAGAAGAAGGCAACTCGGCGCTTCTATCGGGCGCGACTCCCCATCCATTGCACGGAGATGCAGCGGGACAGGGCCATCACCCGCCGCACAATGAAGACAGCGCGCCGAGCCTCTTGGCGTGCCTTTGTGTCCGGCATCACCGCCACCACACCTTCGGTTACCATCTGAAAGAAGGTACGGGGTGTCGAGAGGCGACATGTCCCCTCCCGACCCCCGGTCTTCCGGACTAATGACGGACTCCTGTGTGAGCCCAAGTCAGTGGCAAACCACCTCGCTTCTACCTTCGCCGCCGTTTCTTCCTCTGCAGCCGATTCCGTACCCGCCCCTGACGATAGCCCCTCTCCACCGTCCATAGACAGCACCTACAACCGATTGTTTACTATGCGTGAACTACAGGCGGCACTGGCCTCTCGACGATCCCCTTGTCCCGGTCCGGATGGTATTCCGTACGGCATGATCCAGCACATCCACACTACCTTACAGATTTTCCTGCTAGACCTATACAATCGCATATGGATAGAAGGCGCCTTCCCCTCTAGGTGGAAGGAGGCCCACGTCATCCCTATCCCCAAACCCGGCAAAGATTCCCTGGACCCCACAAACTACAGACCAATCGCCCTGACGTGTTGTGCCTGCAAAATCCTCGAAAAAATGGTCGCTACGCGATTATCGTTCGTCCTTGAAAATAGCAATTCCTTCCCGGCTACCCAGTCCGGCTTCAGACAATTCCGCTCCACCACTGATCCCCTCCTGCTTCTCAGCCGAGACATACAGGATGCCTTCGACAATGGACAGTTCGTACTGTCAATTTTTTTCGACATCCAGAAGGCCTATGACACCACCCGTCGAGCAATGATCCTCGGTCAGCTCCGACATCTGGGCCTCGTCGGAGCCATGCCGACCTTCATCAGGGGCTTCCTTTCCTCCCGGACCTTTAAAGTCCGGGTGGGCTCAGTCCTCTCTGACACCTTCGTGCAGGAGGACGGGGTCCCACAGGGAAGCATCCTCAGTGTTCTCTGCTTCTCCGTCGTGATGAACACGGTCTCACAATGCCTTCCACCCACCATCCGCTCTTCCATTTACGCGGATGACCTTGCGATCTACTTCGCAGGGCGAGAACCGTCCGTCGTTCAACGACAAATGCAGCTCGCCATCTACCGGGTGGAAAGGTGGGCGACGTCGGTGGGTTTCCGCCTCCATCCCTAAGTCCAAGTGTATGCTCTTCAGTAGAAGAAGACCCACAACCCTTCCTCTACCCTCTGTCACATTATACGGCAGTCCTCTTGAGGTGGTACCCTCCACGCGTTTTCTGGGCATGACCCTAGACCGACGGCTCAATTGGGTTCCCCATCTCAAGCACCTAAAGCAATCCCTTCGACGCCCCCTCGCTCTCCTGGATCACCTCTCCCACACCACATGGGGTGCAGATCGACGCTCTCTTCTTCGCCTTTACACTTCCATAGTACAGTCGAAGCTGGACTATGGTAGTGCAGTTTACGGTTCAGCCTCCAACGCCCGCCTCCGTATCCTGGACCCGGTACTTAATAGAGGCCTCCGCCTCGCCACCGGTGCTTTCCGCTCCTCCCCAGCCTCCAGCCTCCACGTGGAATGCGATCATCTCCCTCTCGCCCTCCGACGGGGTCTACTCCTCATGAGGACATACCTCCGTGCACAGAGGCTACCTTCTTCGCTTCTGGGCACGGCGGTTTCTGAACTACCACCTCAGGGACGGAGCTGGCACTTCACTGAAGTGGTCCGCTCTTTCCTTGATCTTTTCAACATGCCCGCCCCCTCAGTTATCCCCATTTCATTCAGCATCTACCCCCCTGGCTCCTCACCTCTATCAAGTTTTGCAGGGACCTGTGTGCCCTACCGAAGAATACCACGAGCGCCATGATATACAGGTCACTCTTCCGCGAACACGCAACCCAACACCCGGACGCAGTCGCCATTTACACAGATGGTTCCCGCTCGGAAGCTGGTGTGCCCTCCTCAGCGGTGATTCTGTCCCAGCCGCTTTCCCGGGGCGTCGGTCTGCCCCGCGAGGCTTCCGTTTTTCGGCGGAACTTTTCGCAATTACGGAGGCCCTCGATATTGTGCGCACCCACCCTGCCAGCTCTTTCGTCATTTATTCAGATTCCCAAAGCGCACTTCTCTCCCTAGAAAGATTTAACCCTCCTCACCCGCTCGTCTGTACCATCCAGCAGACCTTCCAACACAAGACAGTCGCCTTCTGCTGGGTCCCGGCTCATGTCGGCATCCAGAGTAACGAGGAGGCGGACCGCTCGGCAAAGAAGGCCTGCTTACTGCCCGCCTCCTCCTGACCCCTCCCCTTCTCCGACTTCTTCCCGACTTTCCGCTGTCACTTCCGCTCTATATGGCAGCGGGAATGGTACCAGGCCACACAAAATAAACTCCACATGACCAAGCCACAAATAGGATACTGGGCCTCCTCATTCCACCGGTCCCGCCATAAAGAAGTAATTCTAGCCCGTCTCCGCCTAGGCCACACCCCCATCACCCACGGCCACCTTATGGCGGAATCGCCAGCCCCGCTTTGCCCTACCTGCCATACCCCTATCACTGTCATACACCTCCTGGTGGAATGCCCAAAGTTGTCCGATCTTCGTCGCAGGTGTTTCCCTCTCTCGGCCGAAAATCCCATACCCGACTGTCTACGATCCATACTCGCCGAAGCGATTTTCTTCTTCCTTACTCACTCCCATCTGCTCCATCGCATCTAAAACCATACCCCTCCTACCCACTCTCCAGCAACTGACCCTTACTCACTCCCCTAGTCTACCACCCCTAGCACAGTAACACCACCCACCCACTGCCTCGCCGAGATATGTACCGCTTTCTATAGGTACGAATCGGCGGTAAATTAGAAAAAAAAAAAAAACACACACACACATATATATATATATATATATATATATATATACACCCTCGATTAGGTACTCCGGCTTGCCGGGCCGAGGGGGCTCGTACACCTCGTGTGTTGTTGGGGTTTCCTCAACTCCTCGCGGGGTGTGGGCGAAGAGTTACCTAGTTGCGTTTTTTTTTTTTTTTCCTTACTTTTCTTTTAGCTCCCCCTTTTTTTTCCGTTTCAACCGGAATTTCTTTTCTCTTGACTCGGTCTTGTGCCTCTGTCAATTGTAGTATCCCCCCCCTCTGTTTGTATTTTGCAGGCTTGGGGTCATCGGGTGCACCCGCCGGGGGGCATCGCTCCGTGGCTGAGCCGTGCTCCGGGGACGGTCTGGGCGCCCGGACAGCTGCTGCGTCTGGATTGGGTCTTTGCTGGGCCCTTAACGGACAAATCTCCGTAGTGCCAATCTGCTGTTTTTAAAACGACAGTCGGGTTGGGGGGCGGGCTACCCGGGACGTTGGGCCTGCGCCTTGAAGGATGCAGCGGCGGATGGTGCATTGCCTTGGGTCCAAGGCTGTCTTTTTTGTAAAGCTATTGTTTATGGGTTCAATTTCAAAACTTAAATCCCCTCTTGTTGACGACTCTGACCCGCCCTTGGATTTGGATAAGACTTCTACTTCTGGTCGTTTAGCGGCCTCTGCCTCCACTGGATTGACCTTAAAGCCGTATGGCCCCCTCTCGTCCTCTGCGGCGTCTGGCTCTCGTGGCCGGACTCGTGGTGGCCGTAGGGCGGGGTCTTCGCGGCCCTCATTCTCTCGCCCACTCTCGGTTACCGTTACACATGGACCTGTCCCTGCTGTCAATTTCTGTCCAGTGGACAGGTTCCTTGTTCTCCGCCCTTCCGCTGGCTCCCTTCCGGGCAACTCGGAACGGGTGTTCCAGCGTCTTAAGACGGTGGGAGTTCCCTGTCGTTATGATATCCGCCCTCTGAAGGATGGGTCTCTTCTTTTGAAGTTCCGTTCTTCGGTGGTGACTGAGTCCCTTCTACAGTTGCAGGATGTTTTGGGTTGCAGAGTTTCTGTGACTCCCCATCCGCAATTGAATAGCTGTCAGGGCACCATTTTCGCTTCCTGTCTGCTGTCAATCCCGGTTGGCGAGTTGCAGGAGGATCTTGCCCCCCAGGGGGTGACGAAGGTCTTCCGCTTTTCGTCGCGCCGGGATGGTGCTCTGACCCCGTCCGCTCGTCTGCTCCTGACCTTTGACTCCCTTGTGCCTCCGGCCCAGGTGTTCTGGGCATGGGTGATCGCCGGTCGTGTGAGTTTTCGGTGCGACCGTATGTGCCTGACCCGGTTCGCTGCTTTGGCTGCAACCGGTTCGGCCATGTTAGCTCTGCTTGCCGCCGTGAAGGTAAGCTGTGTGTCCGCTGCGGTGGGCCTGCGCACCCTGCCCCGTGCACGAACCCCCCGCTGTGCTCGAACTGCTCGGGGGCCCACCCTTCCTCCTCTCGGGACTGCCCCGTTTTCAAGTTTGAATTCGAGGTGCGGTCCTTAAGGACTACCGAATTCCTTAGTGCGCGGGAGGCGCGCGATAGGGTCCGTGACCGGGAGCCGCGGCGGGGGTTGTCCTATCCTGCGGCCCTTGGCTCTGGCGGGTCCTCTGGCCCCTCCCGTGCTACCCCGGCGCCTACCGGAGTGGTTCCCCCCCCTGGAAGTTCCGGGGGTTGGTGGTCCTCCTGGCGCCGCGGGACCTTCTTGTCTCTCTGCCTCACTTTCGGACATCCCATCTGATTCCCTGCCTACAGGTGCCCCTTCTCCCTCTCCGGCCTTGGGGTCTGGATCTTTGCCTACTCGTCTCTCGGGTGGGGAAGGTGCTGCCCCGAAGGGGAGGAGGAGGCGTCGCCGTGGTCGGAGTCCTCCAGACCCGATCATGACCGCTGCTCGCCCTGCTTCCCCTTCCTCACCGGAGGGGAAGCGGCGCGCCGCTCCTGGTCCGCTCGGGACTCCCCCTCCTATACGGAGGGCTGGTGCGGTGTCGCCTCTCGGTGCCCCGACTAGTGTCCGGGTGTCGGTTGAGGTACACCGCCCCATGACACCCTCGATTACTGACTCGGTTCCTATGGTGGACCAGGTCGAGAGGAGCCTGGCCCTTCTTCATGGAGTCTCTCTCCCTTCGGCTCCTGCTGTGAGTGGTCGGGTCTCTCTCCTGGATCTACCTCTCCCACCTGTGGTGGACCTGTCCTCCCCTCCCCGTCAGCACTTGTCTGGTGTGACGAGCCCTAGAGCATCTGGTTCTCCCCGGCCCCCCTCTGGTGGGGAGTCGGGGGTTTCAGCTGGGCCCGTCTCGTCGTCTCTCCCCCCCTCAGGGGAGCACCCCTCTGAACTCCCTGTTCCACTTTCTACCTCTCGTTCTGCTACCGGTGAAGCAGCTGCGGGGTCGGTGGCCCCTACCCTCCCGTTCGGGGTGAGTCGGGAAGCCGATTCCGTCCCTGGTTACGGACCATTGAGTTTGCTGCTCAGCTTGGTCCGTGGCTATTTCTCTGCCTTCTCTGCTTTTTATAATGCCACTTCCCCTTACAGTTCCATTTTGCATTGGAACTGTAGGGGGCTTTTAGCTAACTGGGAGAACTTGCCTCCCTGCTGGAGAGCGAGCGGCCTTCCTGTGTTTGTCTCCAGGAGACTATCCTGGCTGCGCGTGGGCTCCCTCGTCTCTCTGGCTATGTTGGCTTCCCTTGCACCCCGGATGAGCGCACACGCCGGCGGGGTGCAGCGATTTATGTACACCATTCATTACCCTCGCGAGGTGCGCCTCTTCTTACTTCCTTGCAGGCTGTGGCTGTGCGGCTCTTTTTAGATCGCCAGTACACTGCCTGCTCGATTTATTTTCCTCCTCATGACCCTCCTTCTCGCGACGCGGTTCGCGAGTTGGTGTTGCAACTGCCTCGACCGTTTCTCCTCCTCGGGGACTTTAACAGTCGCGACCCGGCTTGGGGAGATGTCCGGTCGACTAATGTTGCTGGTATGTTGCTCTCCTTAATGGAGGACCTTTCCTTCGCGTGCCTCAATTCCGGCGAACCTACCTACTTCCACGAACCCACGGGTTCATCTACCTGTATTGATCTCTCCTTGGTGTCCCTCGATGCCTTACTCGATTTTTCGTGGAAGGTGTTGGGGGACTCTTATGGCAGTGATCATTACCCAGTCTGTCTTGAGCCGGTCGGACCGCAGCCGGGCGTCTCGTCTCGACCGAGGTGGTGCCTTGCGCGGCTCTGTGGATGAGAGCTTGGAGTTCTTCGAGCGGGTGGTGATGAGCGTCGCGGAGGACTGTATTCCTCGATCTTCCGGTAACCCGCGGACGCGTAGCGTCCCTTGGTGGACTCCAGCATGTCACCAGGCGGTGTACGAGAGGAAGAGGGCAACGCGCCGCTTCCACCGCACCCGGCGCGCGGACCACTTGATTGAGATGCGGCTGGCGAAGGCTTTCGCCCGCCGGACTCTCAAGTTGGCCCGTCGGGCCTCTTGGCGTGCTTTTGTGTCCGGCATTTCCTCATCTACCCCTTCTGCTGCTGTGTGGCGGAAGGTACGTAGTATCGAGGGGAAGCCGGTCCCTGCTAGTCGCCCTGTCCTTCGGGACGGGGACGGCTTCCTTTCGGATCCTGCTGCTGTGGCCGATCGGCTGCCGGTGCTTTTGCTGCGGTTTCCCGTTCGCCTTCAGCTGCGGATCGTCCTTATGGAGGTCACGTTCCAGCCCCTGGGAACGAGCCCTATAACCATCTCTTTACGATGCGGGAACTTCGGGCTGCCTTGGCAACCCGTCGTTCTTCCGCCCCTGGCCCTGATGACATTCCGTATGACTTTATTTGGAATCTGCACCCGATGGCCCTGCACTTCTTGCTGGATCTTTTCAACCGGGTGTGGGTTGAGGGGTCGTTCCCTTCCCGTTGGAGGGAGGCGATTGTGGTCCCGATACCTAAGCCGGGGAAGGATCCGGCGGAGCTTGCGGCGGCTATCGGCCTATTGCCTTGACGAGCTGCTTATGCAAGCTCCTTGAAAAGATGGTGGCCGTCCGACTTTCCTTTACACTGGAGTCGCTTGGGTTATACCCCCGACCCAGTATGGCTTTCGTCGATTTCGGGGTACTCTGGACCCCCTTCTCCTCCTTGGCCATGATGTACGCGAGGCATTTTCCCGCCGGAATCTTGTTCTGCTCGTCTTTTTCGACGTCCAAAAGGCCTATGACACAACCCGTCGGAGTGTTGTCATGGACCGTTTGAAGTCTCTTGGTTTTGTGGGCTTTTTGCCCACGTTTCTTCGCAACTTCCTTTCGTCGCACTTTCCGCGTCCGTAATGGGGCGGCCCTATCTGACCTGTATGTTCAGGAGGAGGGGGTGCCCCAGGGGTGTGTTTGAGCGTCTCCTGCTTCAATCTGGTTATGTCTGCGCTACGGGAGCTTCCGCCCTCGGTGCGCTGTTCCATCTACGCAGATGATCTGGCTGTCTATGCCGCGGGGACGAGTCCCCCCCTCGTGGAGAGGCAAGTCCAACTCGCGGTCAATCGGGTTGAACGCTGGGCGTCGTCGGTGGGCCTTACGCTGTCTTCCCGAAGACTTCGTGTGTGGCTTTCCTTCCGTCGAGGAGACGGGGATCCGGCGCCATCCCGGCCTTTAACCTTACACTCGGGGTCAGCCTCTGGCCCTCGTTCCATCAGTACGTTCTTGGGTATGGTTTTCGACAGCCGTTTGAGGGTTCCCCACCTTCGCGGCTGCGCGAGTCGCGAGACGTACCCTGGATTTGCTGGGACATCTGTCGCATACTACATGGGGCGCGGATAGGCGGACACTCCTCCGTTTGTACGTGTCCCTGGTACAGTCCAAATTAGACTATGGGAGTGTGGTGTATGGCTCCGCCTCCCGCACGGCCCTTCGGATACTGGATCCGGTCCTCTCTAGAGGACTGCGCATGTCATCTGGCGCCTTCCGCTCCTCTCCGGTTGATAGTCTGCAGGTGAGTGCGACATCCCTCCCTTGGAGGATCGGAGGTCGTTCCTCATTGCTAAGCACTATCTCCGGATCCTCCGTCTTCCCGCCTCTCCTCTGTTCCAGGTGGTTGAGAGGGCGTTCTGCCGGGATGGGGGTTGGTATTTCACCGACACGGTGACCTCCCTCCTCGATGGTATGGGCACTCCTCCTACATCCGTTATACCGGTCTCTTTCAGGGTGTTGCACCTTGGGAGAGCACCCCTGTTGCGTGCTGTAGGGCGTTGCGCCCCGTTCGCAGGGCCGATTCTGACTCTGCCTTACTTCGGTCTCTGTTCCTTCAGCATGCAGCGTGTCACTCTGCATGTGTTGCGGTCTTCACAGATGGCTCGAGGTCGTCGGGGGGCGTTGGGGCCGCGGCTGTTCCCAGTCGTTTGCCCTTGCTCCCGATGTACCCGTCTCCCTGATGAGGCTTCCGTTTCACGGCGGAGCTCTATGCCATTCTGAGCGCTCTGGAGGTGGTGCGGGAGCATCCGGATGGGTCGTTTGTCATCTATTCGGATTCCCGCAGTGCCCTGGATGGCCTGGGTTTTGACCATGTCCACCCACTGGTCCGACGAATCCAGCTACTGTGCCATATCCTGTCACTTCTGGTGGCAAAGAGGTGCTATTTTGCTGGGTTCCTGCACATATATATATGTAAGGTATGTACCTTACCTTACCTTACACCCTCACAAAGGTTCTGCTCGATGATTTCTCATTCGCGATGGTCAAGCTTGTATGTGTATATATATGTGTGTGTGTGTGTGTGTTTGTATATATGTGTGTATATGTATATTATTGGTTATGCGGGTATACATGTGTACGTTATTATTTGTAATTTTTTCAATTTATATTTATTTTTATTTCTTTTTCTTTTGCGACCTACCGTTTTTCAGACAATAATTATAAAAACAAATTTGGTAATTTTTTTCCCTTATGCATATATATATTCTGTATATATTGCGTTTATATTTCGTATATATACCGTATATATGTTGTATATATATTTTATTGTTCTTTATATATCATCTAGGCATCATTTTGTTTTCCAATTTATATTTACTTGTACTTTTTTATTCGTTTGTGACTATATATGCATATGTGGTAATTTTTCCCTTATAAATTGGTGTGCCTCTCTTAAAATTTATCTTTCAATTTATTATTATTATTTTTTATTATTTTTTTAATAATTAATTTTTTATTTTTTTTTTGGTTTATTTCTTTATTTCTTTGTGACATATATATCAATTTGGCATCATCTATTAAATTGATTGTAAAACTTCCCTTTTGAGCTTGAATTTGTAGACTCCACTTACAATATTTATATTTATTTTTATTTCTTTATTCTTTTGTGACCTGTTCCATAAACAAGCCATTTGAATTTATATTGAAGGTCGGCCAAAGTGCTAAAAGTGTCTTTTTATATATGTATATATGTATGTATATATATTTGTGGTTTTTTTATTTGCCTGTTTATTTCTTTATGATTATTTAGGCTGTGACATATTTATCACTAAGGCACTATTTTGTAATTAATTTTTTCTCAATTTATATTTATATTTATTTTTATTTCTTTATTCTTTTGTGACCTGTTTCATAAACAAGACATTTGAATTTATATTGAATGTCGGCTGAAGTGCTAAAAGTGTCAATCTCCAATATAAATGTTTGCTCCTCCCACAATTTTTTCTATGCTTACTATATATATGTATATGTATATATATATATATATATATATATATGTATATATATATGAATATGTATGTATGTATGTTTATTTTTGTAACCTATATATTGCCTTGATCTGTCCTTTCACTCCAGTGTTCCTGAGGATGTCATTAGACGAAAGCGCTTGAGCACCCCTTTGTGTTTCTTTTTTCCTTCGTGGTTTTATTCATCATAAATACTTTTCACGTGTCACTTTCGTGAAATAATTTTTCATATAATGAACACCACGCGTTCCTTCGCCTTGCTGTTCCTCTATTGTCCCCGTTTGTGTCGGTGTTTGCTTCTACATTAATGAAGGGCATGCAATTCGGATCCGACGAAAGTTTCTTACTAATTGTCTGGAGGAGCAGGTCCTTCCCAAGTCCCTCCTTCCGATTCGCCTCAGAGAAATGGACGACCATCCGTTCAACAACTTTAGCAGAGTAATTTTAAAGAAACATATTGAAGTCACCAGACAAAATGAGTGGTCCACCTTCAAAAATTTAGGCATTGCCAAACGTAATGTTTTGACTGTTATTCCCCAACCGTGGATCCAACCTTTGTTTGATGAAATTTACAACGAGTTGCGTCGGAGAACTTCTTCACTTCGAAACATTTTGGATCGCAAAATTAAAAGTCTCATTCGAAATAGTCAGTGGAGTAAAAAAGCAAGCTCAAAGTGTGTTTTGAACCTTTCTTCGAAAAACATTAGTGACGATGCAAAAAGTGCCCTTGGATTTGGTATGTCCTTTTATATTGTTAAAAAACCTACTGCTTTACAAATTTGTCATAGTCTTGCTCGTTTTGAAAAACAGTGTAACCTTCCTCAGTTTTTGGTTAACATAGTTAAAGGCCTGGTCTATGGTGCTGCGAATATTTCTTACGAAGATAACTTTCCTAAAGTTTCCGCAATAGCCTTTCACAATTAAAAAAAGATAGTGAGCTCCATATTACTAAAGCAGACAAGGCTAACACCTTAGTCATTATGGACAAAGTGGATTACATTGGAAAGATGAATGAGCTGCTTCAGGACCCCGCCACATACGTGAAACTTAGGAAGAACCCACAGGATGATGTCATCAAATCATTCAATAGTGGCTTGAAACGCATTCTCAAAGATCATAAGGATTTAATTCCCCTTTTTTTGTCCACTTCACCTGCTCTGCCTTATCTTTATGGTCTTATTAAAACCCACAAACCGGGTAACCCTATGCGCCCTATTATTAGCTCGGTGGCTCTATTACCTATAAACTCTCCAAATGGCTTGTTAATGTTTTGTCCCCCATTCATGGAATTGTCTCTGATTCACACGTAAAAAATTCCATGGATCTCACTGAAAAATTGAATAATGTTCGCATTAATACCAACGATAGATTGATCAGTTTCGACGTTTGTTCATTGTTCACAAAAGTGCCGATTGATGATATGCTTGACTTTCTCACCAGAGAATTACATAATTATGATTTACCATTACCTGCACACACTGTTTTGGAGCTTATAAGCTTTGTATCAAGGATTGTAAATTCACTTTCAATGGCGAGCATTATCAACAAGTTTTTGGGATGGCCATGGGCAACCCTTTGTCGCCCCTTCTCTCCAATATTTATAGGAGTGTTTTTTGAAATTACTTACATTCCGAGAATCCTGGGGGTTGGCATCCCTTGGTGCGTACGTCGACGATATTTTGTGTATCTGGCCCATGAATCGTGACCTGGATGACTTCCTCCTTCAGCTAAATGACCAAGTCCCCTCCATTAAATTTACTTTAGAAGTGGAACAAGACAACTCAATCCGTTTTTGGATGTGCGTGTTCATAGGGATAGCCCGGGTTTTAAGTTTAGTATCTATCGGAAAAAAAAAAACAATTTGTCCTACGTACACTTTTACTCTGGACATGACACCCCTATTAAAAAGGCCATATTTTCCTCAATGTTTCTCCGCGCTCTTAGGATCGCCGAGCCGGAATACATCGATGCGAATTGGAAAATATCAACGGTATTGGAAGTGAGTTGTGTTACCCATCTGCGTTCATGGAATCTTGTCTTAATAAGGCTAAACGAACCTTCTATCGTGTGAATAATAACACTCGCACCTTGTCAAAGAATATTTAGTACTTCCATTTTTCCCGGCTTCTTAGGCATTGCTAATGTACTTAAACTTTTGGATATCAGTGTAGTTTTTTCATATAACAATATTGTGAAAAACATCATAGTAAAAAATAGCCCTACCAATAATTTAGGCATTATCTATAAAATTGGGTGTAAGCAATGTGATTCCTTTTACTAGGTCAGACGGGAAAGGATTTGCAAACGCGTGTAAAACAGCATCAATATTCCGTTAGAACGGGACAGTTGTCCAGTGCCCTTTTTGTCCATTTGTCAGAGTTATCCATTGTATTGATTGGAATAATGTTTCAGTTTTGTTTCACTCTAGCAACATTGTTAATAGAAATATTCTTGAGTCGGCTATAATTCAACTTACAAATAACCTTAACATGAGTAAAGGTCTCTTTCAACTCGATCCCGTTGCTCTGAATTCCTTCAGAATGGATTTAAACAAAAAGGGCAGGTTGTTAAATCTTTGGTAAAAAATTTGTTTTTGTCTTTGTTTCTCTTACAATTTTATTTTTCAATTTTTTGCTGTATGCGTTTATGTGTATGTATGTATGTGTATGGGAGTATGTGTGTGGTCATTGCAGTTAAATGTGTTTGTATGTATATATGTGTGTATATGTATGTATGTATGTGTGTATATGTATGTATGTATGTATGTATGTATGCAGTTATATATATATATATATATATATATATATATATATATATATATGTATGTACCTTACCTTACCTTACAACCTCACAAAGGTTCTGCGCGATGATTTCTCATTTCGCGATGGTCAAGCTTGTATGTGTATATATATATATGTGTGTGTGTGTGTGTGTGTTTGTATATATGTGTGTATATGTGTATATATTGGTTATGCGGGTATACATGTGTACGTGTATTATTTGTAATTTTTTTCAATTTAATTTATTTATTTTTTTTATTCTTTTGCGACCTACCGTTTTTTCAGACAATAATTATAAAAACAAATTTGGTAATTTTTTTCCCTTATGCATATATATATATATATTCTGTATATATTGCGTTTATATTTCGTATATATACCGTATATATGTTGTATATATATTTTATTGTTCTTTATATATCATCTAGGCATCATTTGTTTTCCAATTTATATTTACTTGTACTTTTTTATTCGTTTGTGACTATAATATGCATATGTGGTAATTTTTCCCTTATAAATTGGTGTGCCTCTCTTAAAATTTATCTTTCAATTTATTTATTATTATTTTTTAATAATAATTTTTTTTTTTTTTTTTGGTTTATTTCTTTATTTCTTTGTGACATATATATCAATTTGGCATCATCTATTAATTGATTGTAAAACTTCCCTTTTGAGCTTGAATTTGTAGACTCCACTTACAATATTTATATTTATTTTTATTTCTTATTATCTTTTGTGACCTGTTCCATAAACAAGCCATTTGAATTTATATTGAAGGTCGGCCAAAGTGCTAAAAGTGTCTTTTATATATGTATATGTTTGTATATATATTTGTGGTTTTTTATTTGCCTGTTTATTTCTTTATGATTATTTAGGCTGTGACATATTTATCACTAAGGCACTATTTGTAATTAATTTTTTCTCAATTTATATTTATATTTATTTTTATTTCTTTATTCTTTTGTGACCTGTTTCATAAACAAGACATTTGAATTTATATTGAATGTCGGCTGAAGTGCTAAAAGTGTCAATCTCCAATATAAATGTTTGCTCCTCCCACAATTTTTTCTATGCTTACTATATATATGTATATGTATATATATATATATATATATATGTATATATATATGAATATGTATGTATGTATGTTTTTTTTGTAACCTATATATTGCCTTGATCTGTCCTTTCACTCCAGTGTTCCTGAGGATGTCATTAGACGAAAGCGCTTGAGCACCCCTTTGTGTTTCTTTTTTCCTTCGTGGTTTTATTCATCATAAATACTTTTCACGTGTCACTTTCGTGAAATAATTTTTCAAATATATATATATATATATTATATATATATATCATATATATATATATATATATATGATGAATAAAACCAAAGAAAGGAAACACAGAATGGTGCTCAAGCGCTTTCGTCTAATGACATCCTCAGGAACATGAAGTACATAAAGAGTTACAGCCTATATAGGTTACAGAAAAAAAATATATATATACAATAAACGGAAAAAAAATTAAAGGATTGGGGAGGCGCATACAAATTTGTAAAGAAAAACTATCGATTTTTAGCACAAAATCAAATGAATTCTTTCCAACCAATGTTATTTAAAAAAAAACGATTTTTAGCACAAGAATACAAATTTATACTGGAAATCTGCCCGGGTTTTAGCACTCTACCCTTCTTGTTTAAGGTTCGATGTATATAAAAATAAATTAAAAAATAAAAGTTATTAGAGTAGCATACAAGTTTACCAAAGATTTAGCGTTCTACCCTTCTTATCTAAATCTGTTCTGAAGGAATTCAAAACAACAGGATCGAGTTGAAAAGACCTTTGCTTATGTTGAAGTTATTTGTAAGTTGGATAATGGCAGACTCAAGAATATTTCTATTAACAATGTTGCTAGAGTGAAATAAAACTGAAGCATTATTCCAGTCAATACAGTGGGATAACTCTGACAAATGGACAAAAAGGGTACTGGACGACTGTCCTGTTCTAACGGAATATTGATGCTGTTTTATACGTGTGTGCAAATCCTTTCCCGTCTGACCTATGTAAAAGGAATCACATTGTTTACAACCAATTTTATAGATAATGCCTGAATTATTGGTAGGGCTATTTTTTACTATGATATTTTTCACAATATTGTTATATGAAAATACTACATTAATATTCAAAAGTTTAAGTACATTAGCAATGCCTAAAAAGCCCTGGAAAAATGGAAGTACTAAAATATTTTTTGACAAAGTACGAGTGTTATTATTGACACGATAGAAAGTTCGTTTTGCCTTATTGAGACAAGATTCCATAAACGCAGATGGATAACACAGATCACTTCCAATACCGTTGATTTTTTCTCATTCGGCATCGATGTATTCCGGACTGGCGATCCTAAGGGCGCGGAGAAACATTGAATAAAAAATGGCCTTCTTAGTGGGGGTGTCATGTCCCGAGTAAAAGTGTACGTAGGACAAATTGTTTGTTTTTTTCCGATAGATACTAAACTTAAAACCTAGGCTTTCCCTATGTACACGCACATCCAAAAACGGGATTGAGTTGTCTTGTTCCACTTCTAAAGTAAACTTAATGGAGGGGACTTGATCATTTAACTGAAGGAGGAAGTTATCCAGGTCACGATTCATGGGCCAGATACACAAAATATCGTCGACGTACCGCAACCAAGGGATGCCAACCCCCAGGATTCTCGGAATGTAAGTAATTTCAAAAAACTCCATATAAATATTGGAGAGGAGGGGCGACAAGGGGTTGCCCATGGCCATCCCAAAAACTTGTTGATAGTACTCGTTATTGAAAGTGAATTTACAGTCTTTGATGCAAAGCTTAATAAGTTCCAAAACAATGTGTGAAGGTAGTGGCAGGTCATACTTGTGTAATTCTCGGGAGAGAAAGTCAAGCATATCGTCAATCGGCACTTTTGTAAACAATGAACAAACGTCAAAATTGATCAATCTATCGTTAGTTTCAGTACGTGCATTATTCAATTTTTCAGTAAGATCCATGGAATTTTTTATATGTCAATCAGAGATAGTTCCGAGAATGGGGGACAAGACTTTGACAAGCCATTTTGAGAGTTTATAAGTAATAGAGCCCACCGAGCTAATAATAGGGCGCATAGGGTTGCCAGGTTTGTGGGTTTTAATAAGACCGTACAAGTAGGGCAGAGAAGGAGACGTGGACATGAAAAGCGGAATTAAGTTCTTATGATCTTTGAGAATGCGTTTCAAGCCACTATTAAATGATTTGATGACGTCATCCTGCGGGTTCTTCCTAAGTTTGCTGTATGTGGCGGGGTCCTGGAAAAGCTCGTTCATCTTTCTGATGTAGTCCACTTTGTCCATAATAACTATGGTGTTAGCCTTGTCTGCTTTAGTAATATGGAGCTCCCCATCTTTTTTTAATTGTGAGAGGCTATTGCGAAAACGTTTAGGAAAGTTATCTTCGTAAGTACTATTCGCCGCACTATGAACAAGGCCTTTAACTACAGGGTGGGCCGTAAGTTTCCATACATAGGAAAAATTAAACGTTTGTTTTTATGTTTCAGATACCCTAAGAATATGCGTTTGACGTAAGATCTTGTTTACTGATGAAGCAAATTTTTCCGTCAATGGAGAGGTTAATCGGCAAAACATACGTTATTGGAGTAATGCTAACCCTAACTGGCTGAGTCCGACGAAGATGCAAGGTGCCGGTAAAGTGATGGTGTGGGCCGGAATATGGGGTGACAGAATTATTGAACCAATTTTTGTCAGTGGAAATCTTAATGCCGAAAGGTATCTTAACATGTTGCAAGAAGAGATTTTCCCATCCCTGCTAAACGACGAAGGTAACTTCCCAGTTTACTTCCAGCAAGATGGAGCTCCACCTCATTATGGTCTTCACGTGCGTCGGTATTTGGATCAGCAGTTTCCGGATGCTTGGATTGGTCGGCGTGGTCCTGTGGAGTGGCCTCCCAGATCCCCAGATCTCACCCCCCTTGATTTCTATCTTTGGGGGCACTTGAAGGCCATGGTGTATCAGGAAAAGATACGAGACATAAATCATCTAAAGGAACGTATCACCAACGCCATTACAAGCATAACGTCAACTGTGCTAATGCGTGTTCATCAACAGTGGGGAACACGTATTGAAATGTGTTTTCAAAACAATGGCAACCATGTAGAGCATATTACTGTATATAAATAAAAATGGTTGTCCATAAAAAAATGTTTATTTTTCCTATGTATGGAAACTTACGGCCCACCCTGTATGTTAAATAAATACTGAGGGAGATTACACTGTTTTTCAAAACAAGCGAGACTGTAACAAATTTGTAAAGCCGAAGGTTTTTTAACAATAAAAAAGGACATACCATATCCAAGGGCACTTTTTGCATCGTCACTAATGTTTTTCGAAGAAAGGTTCAAAACACACTTTGAGCTTGCTTTTTTACTCCACTGACTATTTCGAATGAGACTTAATTTTTCGATCCAAAATTGACGACCATCCGTTCAACAACTTCAGCAAATTAATTTTAAAGAAACATATTGAAGTCACCAGACAAAATGAGTGGTCCGCTGGTGAGCGTCAAGTTGAAGTGGGTGCTTCTTTAAATTTGGCAACATCCACGATAAGAACAATTCTAAAAAATGCAGATAAGTTAAGAGCTTCTGCAACTACGACGATGTTGAAGAACTGCTACAATCTCATGGCGAGAGTCTTAGCAACGATGATCTTAAAGAACTGGCAGAGCAACGCACTGAGAATAGACCTGAATCTGATCCTGAGGAGGAAACACCAGTAAAAAAATTAACAACAGAATTCCTCAGCAAAAGCATCACCACAATCACAGAAATCATGGATCAGTTTGTTGAACACGATTCAGATTATGAGCGGAGTTCCAAGGCAAGGCGAGGTGTTCTTGAAATGATATCTTGCTACCAAGAAATACTTCGTGAGAGAAAGCTTAAAAAACGGCAATTAACTCTTGATGCTTACATGACCAAAAAACCAAGGCTTGAAGAACCGAAGGCCGGCCCTTCTTCTGAAATATAAGTGCAATTAATATGGTAAATAATAATATCGTATTTGCTATATACTGTAATGCATTTTCCATAATATTTGCTCACTAAATAAACAATATTTCCTTAATAAAAGAGTTATTACTATTTTACTTTCATTTATATGTTAATAAAAGAGTCATTACTATTTACTTTAATTTATATGTTCACCTATCTTCTATATAAACATGCTATAATGACCCCGTTTGCGCTGATTCAGTTAGCGCTCCATTTTCTAGGAACGCATCCTGAGCGTTAAGCGAGGTACTACTGTATATGTAATATATATATATATAATATATTATATATATATATATATATATATAATATATATATATATATATATATATATATATATATATATATATAATATATATATATTATATATATATATATATATATATTATATATATATATATATATATATATATATATATAATATATATATATATATATATATATATATATATATAATTATATATGTAATATATATATGTATATGTAATATACCATTTGTCCCACAAAAAAGTACACCCAACTTTAGATTGTACTAACTCCTCCAAAAATTGAGATATTTTTGATCTGTTTGTTTGATTTAATATAGCAAATTATTCTTTGTTAACGTTCAAATTTATTCATGTTTAAACGATTTAGTGTTTAAGCATCTGCTTTTAACTGAAGGGTACAGCAAAATGGGTTGCGCGGAATGAATTTCTCCCAGCCAGATAGCTCCTCTTGCTTTAACCAATGTGCTACTTTTTACGTCGAAGGATATTGCAAATATTTTTTTTAAATAATTCGAACTTTTGTATCTAAGATACGAGTCATACATATAAATGAAGAATCTGAATTACTAAATTTATGACTGCTCGCTACGCTGATTTCTACCTCAACATATCGTCGATTGAATCTCGCTCTGGCAAAGGTGGTAAAGTTGGAGGAAAATTTTCTTTTCCCGCTCGCTCTGGCAAGGGTGGTAAAGTTGGAGGAAAATTTTCTTTTCCCGGAGAATCATTTCTCGCCCGCTTCTGCCTGCCCAGGATCACTACCCGCAAGGGAATAAGAGTTCATCTCGCCCAGGCAGACTAACACGAGCAGCATTGAATTCGCTTGGACCCCGCAGACAAGACAACGCTTCGTTTCTTCGCCGAAGTGCACGCTTCAGTAGTATTGGCGCTTAAAAGTATAAACCCAGGACATCGCAGAAATAAGACTTTCTATTTGAGCGTTCGCCGAAGTGCACGCTTCAGTAGTATTGGCGCCAAAAGTATAAACCCAGGACATCGCAGAAATAAGACTACTTCTATTTGAGCGCGTTCTACGATAGTATGTGTCTTCACTAGAGACCAGGGCTTGCTGGGGCCAAGCCGGAGGGCCAGGTTGGGGGGTTTCACCAGAACCCGTCTATCGATGCGTGCATCAATAGGATCTGACGAAGGAGGTCTGAGGCTTAGCCCGCTGCGGACCAGATCAGGGTTCGCTCGAACTGCATCCAGAATTGCACTCGAACTTTGGCATGACATCACCTCTCGGGGGAAATGCATGTCAGGGCTAGAGGTTTCCCAAGACCACGGTGCGACACTAATCACCCCGTCTCCGTGTATGGAAACTGCAATCCTGATAACCAAGCCTGAGGGGAGGCGGCGCTCATAAGTCCGCCATGAGTCATCCCCCTCAGGAGATGCGGCCAGAGCCCATATCATACACCACCATTCTCACCCCCCCCCCTCCTGCCCGATGGCCGACCCCTGGCGACCCTATCTCGCGACACATTTTACAAGATGGCGACCGCAACGCCCCAAAAACAAATGCGACTAAAAATCAAAGCAACATCTACGAAAGCTACGAGAAGCTACGTCATCTCGGAAGTTTTCACGAGGGCACACGTGCCCTTCATCCGAATTTACGGTGAGCACCCTACGTTCACCGCAGTATGCAGGGAGGAAGACGCGTCGAAGCTTCTGGCGCCTGAAACTAAAGAGTCGCTTCGTACCGCGGGCATACAAATCCAGGTGCCCCCTAATATCAGAGCCAAGAGCTCTGTCTTTATGAGAAAACTCGACCGCCACATCGGATGCCGGTCTAAGGAAGAAATAAAAGAGGAACTAGAAAAGGAGAACACGTGGGCCAAAGTTGAAGAAGTCACAAAAATCAAAGACTTCACCCACGTCGTTAAAGTTGAATTCAAGACCCCCGAGATTGCGCGCAAAGCAGCGGAATCAGGACTGTTACTATTCCACATGTTCGTGACCCCTTCTCAGATCACCGTGGACGAATTTATTACTGTCCTGACTTGTTTCAATTGCTATAAATTCGAGGAGCACCCTTCGAAGGACTGTCCCACCAAACACATCACGGTCTGCTCCGAGTGCGCAGTAGTGGGACATAAGTGGACCGAATGTAAGGCCACACAAAAGAAATGCATCAACTGCCACGGCCCGCACCGTACACTGGCAATGGCATGCCCGAAGAAGAAGGAGGCCATCCGACTGAGGAAGGAAAAAACTCAGGAGGACTCGGCCGTAAAAGAGCTGCAACCGTACAGAGCTGCAGTCAAACAGTCCATCGAGGAGGCTCGCTCCCACCTCAGTCCCACAGAAATCGTACTTGAAAACTCAAACAGCCTGACCCTATTGACGTGCGTCATACACGCTCATCTCCTCAATATGGGCACCCCAGGCACATACTCGAAGCACCTAAATGACATGCTCAGGAGAAACGGCATGCCGGAAGTCAACGCCCCCGACGATGTCCCCTCGGCATCTATCTTCGCGGCACGACTTCCAGAAAGGACAACTGCCGCCTCCGACGAATCAGACAGTGAATCAGAACCTGAGCCCGAACCCGTACCCAAACCCGTCTCTGCCCCAGTATCAGACAACGAAGCGGAATCTTACACGGATGCCCCACGACCCCGCCGCACTCGTGCGGGAAGACGGGAGGCACCGAAAGTGAAGCCCCTAACCGGGCAAACCTCTTGCCCCAAATCTCCTGAGAAGCCGAACACTGAATCCTCTAAGCCGTTACCGAAGAAGGTTGCTCATACCCAACTCAAGGCCTCAGATCTGGGGCTGAGGATCGTCGCGAAGGCCACCAACCCCTTCCCTAAATCCATGGTGCTATCCCAACTGGTGAAAGGGCTGAGAGAGGGATCTTATAAGTACACCTTCGAAGAGAATGTGGACACCACTTATGACATCCCACTCTTGATCGAACGACAAGAAATCGCTGTCATCGGTGAGGACCTCGACGTTCTCCCGGACCAGGCATTCAAAAAAATTCGTTCAGGAAATGCGACGCGCTCCCCCACAGGCACTGAACCAAAAAGCAAAACACAATCAACATGCACGCGCAACAATCTAACCTAACGATTCTTCAGCAAAATGTACTGCATTGGCAAACGCACAAGACGTCTCTGGCCAATACCTACAGACTAATCGACCCAGACATCATCCTCATTAACTCACACAGCCTAAAGGCACCCCAGCAAATAAAACTGTTCAATTACAACATCATACAATCGAACAGATCGCAAGAACTGCATGACGGTGTTGCAATTGCCGTCAAACGTGGTCTTCGCTTCGAAGAGATCACAAGCTTCGAAGACGAAACACTGGCAGTGAGGTTAAAACTGGGCCACGAAGACCTCGTCATTGGGACGACATACTGCCCCCCGAGGAGGGGCACCATCTCATCAGCAGATATTATCAAACTTCTGAACTACAACTGCCCAGTTTACATCATCGGAGACCTGAATGCCAGACATGTGGACTTCGACGATAACTACAGTAACCATTACGGGAAACAACTGGCGGAAATAAACAGAAGGGGGAAAATGAAGTGGCTAGGGCCACATTTTCCAACTTTTTACGGCAGGAACGCCGGAACGATGCCCGACAAAATTATTGCCAATAATCTGGCATACCTCAACACTCATCACTATCCGGGCCCAGCCACACCCAGCGACCACGTCCCTATCATCATGAAGATTGCCTGCGCTCCTTTACAAGTCCCAATCCGTCCCCGCCCTCCATCCGCAAGACGAACTGGGAGGAGTACCAGGCTGACCTCGCCCAACACGAGCCCTCAGAACTGAATGGTGGGGGGATAGCAGCAATTGAAGCTGCCACGGCAGACCTTCTGAAGGCGCTGAAGACTGCCAAGGAAAAGCACGTACCCACCATCACCCACCGCATTCTGCCACACCCCTCCCCCTCCGAAGAAATCGTCGCCGCCACACGCCAATTAAACGTCGTCAGGAACCAGATGGACAGCGGCATAAATTACCTGCATAACAAACTGCAATACAACATCCTCAGAGCCCGACTACGAGGCTTGTGGATTGAAAAAGAACACGACATGTGGAACGCGCTCGTCGACAGGATAGACGTAGAAAGAGACCCTAAAACCTTCTGGTCACAGATAAGGAAACTAAAAGGAACACCCAAAGCTGAAAAATTCAAGATACTCCGGAATGAAAACGGAAGACCTCTCATCTCGGACCAAGAAATAGCGGAAAGCTTTCGAAATCGTCTCAGAAGAACGTTCAACATAAGCGATGAAGAAAATGACCTGTTCGACGAAGACAATGAAGCAAGGGTCACACAGTGGCTGGAAGACAACCACGAAAGGATCCTACCAACGGATAGGGCAGAACCCCTAAATGCCAACTTCAGAATTACGGTGAAAGAGGTCACTGACACGATCAGCCTCTTTAAAGAAAAGGCACCAGGCCCCTCCGGAATCACGAAAACCCTGATCCAAAAGTCGCCCCCGAACATACACGAAGAGATAGCAAACATATTTAGCGCCAGTCTCTCCATCGGATACTTCCCAAAAGCATTAAAAACCGCAAAAATCATCATGATCCCTAAAGGAGGGAAATCCACAGAGTTCATCGAGAACTATAGACCCATCAGCCTGTTAGAGGTACTCGGCAAAACCCTGGAAAAAATACTCCTTCGAAAACTGAATTTCCACCTCACGGTCAATGGTGCACTTTCAGACGCCCAGCATGGATTCAGGAAAAAGAGAGGCACAGCCACAGCCCTCGCCATTCTGCACGAAGCGGTGGCAAACAAACTAGCGTTCAGCAGAAGAGTCTCGATAGTACTGAGAGATGTGAAGGCCGCCTTCGACAAAGTGTGGCACCAAGGATTACAATACCGCATCCTCGAACAGAACATGGACGCAAACTTAGGGAAAATCCTTTGCAGCTTCCTCAAAGATCGAAAAGCTTACGTCCAACACAAGACCCACACTGGCAAGCTCTTCGACATCCAGGCGGGAGTGCCACAGGGAGCGATACTTTCGCCCACTCTGTACAACCTGTACATCGCCCAATTGCCTCCGCCCCCACCACACACCCGAGAAGTCATCTACGCGGACGACATCACGCAAATAGTAACATCAAACCTCGGCAAAGAGCAACACGCCAACAGGCTGAAGAGACAAATTGAAAGAATCAATGAATTCGAGGAACGTTGGAAAATTCAGACGAACCAACAGAAATTCACAGTTATTAACATTGGCCACAGGAACGTTCACGCACTAGAAATAAACAACCGAGTCCAACCTTACAAGCAACAAGGCACAGCTCTCGGCCTGACCATCAACAGCTTTGGCTATAAAAACCATACCACAGCAAGGTCAAACAAAGCGAGAAGTGAGCTCAGTAAACTCTACCGTTTCAGGGGACTCTCGGTAAAAAATAAGAAGATGCTGTACACGGCGCTGGTACGGTCTATCCTCGAATACCCGGCAATTCCACTGCACACAACGAGCGACACAAATCTGATGTTGCTACAAAAAATACAGAACGCTGGAACAAGATTCATCCTGGGAAAACGACTCAGCGACAGGATATCATCCCAGGCACTGCACCAACAAGCAAACTTACCAGCCCTCAATGTCCTCCTGCACAGTAGGGCGGAGAAAACTTGGAGGAAGGTACAAAACACCTCTCCACAGACCTATGAAGAACTCGATATTGGACCTCAGCGCGGGAGAGAGTACTTCTATTTCAAGAGAAGTCTACCCCGCAGCAGACACCCCCCACCAACGGCACTTTTTGTACCGTATAGAAGATAAAAAAAAAAAAAAAAAAAAAAAATAATATAAATAAATAATAAATAATAAATAAATAAATAAATAAAAAAAAAAAATAAATAAAAAAAAAATAATAAATAAATAAATAAATAAAAAAAAAAAAATAATAAATAAAAATAAATAAATAAATAAAATAAAAGAGGTAGAAAACCCAAACTAAGCTAACAAGTCAAGCACCCTACAAAAGCTTGAACGCGCAAGGAAGGTGATTCACTTATCACCAGACCTTAAATCCCCATAAAAAAAAAAAAAAAAAAAAAAAAAAAAAAAAAACTGCTGCGCATCCTTGGTGAGCCCGAGGACCTATCAACTCTTCATCTATATTTCCCATTTCCCCACTTTCTGTTATCACTCCTACTACTCTAATTTCACCTCTTATAACGTCAACAACAACAACAACAACTAAATTTATAAATAACTTTGAAACCCTTATCATGCAGTTTACACGAAGGCAGCGCGTTCTCATGGTCACAACTTATCTGCAAACTAAAAGCTTAAAACAAGTTCAGAATACCTTCGAACTGCAATTTCCCGATAGAGCTTCTCCAACTAAACATACAATTTTGAAGAATGTTCGGAAATACAAAGAAGAAGGAACGGTCCTGAATTTGAACAAAGGACGTTCAGGCCTTCCGAAGACGGCAAGAACAGACGAGAACATTCAGCATGTTCGGCATTTATTAGAGAGACATCCAAAAGTGTCCACCAGGCGAAATGGTACAGAACTCTCGCGCATGTCATTTCATCGAATAGTTCGTGAGGATTTGAACTTGTACCCATACAGAATGGAAATTCGACATCAACTCATTGAAGGAGGTCTACCTCGCCGCCTAAGATTTGGCCAGTGGTTTCTTGAAAAACCAGAAAGATTCACGGAACAATTAGTGGTTGGAGATGAGGCGGCCTTTTTTATGAATGGTCTAGTGAACAGACAAATCTGCCGTCAGTATGCACCAAAAAATCATCCACTTGACAATCATATCTACGAAAAGAATAACTCTAGACAAAAACTGTCTCTCTGGGTAGTAATGGAGGGGTAATTTGCCCGGTCTTTTACAATGGTAATCTAAATGGTGAAGCTTACCTAGAAATGATAGACCGAGAAATCCTTCCACAAATACGTATTACTTATGGAAACCGATTTAATCGTATTTGGTGGGTGCAAAACGGAGCTCCTGCTCACAGGAGAGTTATTGTGAAGGAACGCTTGCAGGAAGTCTTCCACAAAGAGTAATTGCTACAGGCCATGACATTGAATGGCTTCCCAGAAGCCGACTTGACCCCGTGTGATTACTTTTTATGGGTCATTTGAAAAATAGAGTATTGCATCACAACCTATCAATTAGATGATTTGAGGACTCGCATCACAGCTGAAATCAACTTGTTAAAAGACAATCCAGATCTTATCAAAAGATTGATGGGGAAGATGAGAGCTCGACTCCAGATTTGTATCGATAGGAATGGCGGTCATGTTGAAATAAAACGAAACTAAGCATAATTTTTGCAATAAGGAATAAAGAAAAATCTGCTTTGTATCTTATTAAAATTATGTTAGAGTATCTATTATTATGTATTTGTCTTTTCATTACATCGATAGCACACATTAATTTTTCATTGACCAATTTTGCGCAATCCATTTTGTTGTACCCTTCAGTTAAAAGCAGATGCTTAAACACTAAATCGCTTAAACATGAATAAATTTGAACGTTAACAAAGAATAATTTGCTATAATAAATCAAACAAACAGATCAAAAATATCTCAATTTTTGGAGGAGATAGTAAAATCTAAAGTTGGGGGTACTTTTTTGTGGGACATATGGTATATATATATATATATATATATATATATATATATGTATATATATATATATATATATATTATATATATATATATATATATATATATATATATATATATGAATAGAAACGACATAAGTATTAAGGAACGTTTCTGCACACGATTTGCGAGGGTGCTCTCTGAGGGCATTGGTTTCTGCCCTATTTGGGAGAATTTCGATTTGTGATTGAGTGAGGTCCGTAGCATAATGGTAGAGCGTCCGACCGGCAATTGGAAGGCCTGGGTTCGATTCCCAGGCGGTTCGCCTCATTTTTCATTATTTCGTTATCTCTCCTCCTCGTGTGCAGAAACGTTCCTTAATACTTATGTCGTTTCTATTCATTTATATACTGCGCGGTCATTGCAGTTATTTGCGCATATTCACGATTTGCGAGGGTGCTCTCTGAGGGCATTGGTTTCTGCCTATTTGGGAGAATTTCGATTTGTGATTGAGTGAGGTCCGTAGCATAATGGTAGAGCGTCCGACCGGCAATTGGAAGGCCCTGGGTTCGATTCCCAGGCGGTTCGCCTCATTTTTCATTATTTCGTTATCTCTCCTCCTCGTGTGCAGAAACGTTCCTTAATACTTATGTCGTTTCTATTCATTTATATACTGCGCGGTCATTGCAGTTATTTGCATATATATATATATATATGTAATATTAGGCCTCTTCAAAAATCAACTTTTTCTTATTTTCATAGGTTTCTGTACATTTTCCCATGCTTTTTGACCTGAAAAAGCCGGAAATCACAACTATTTTGACCTAGGATGTTGGGAAGCATTGCCGCATGGAGCTTTAAATTTTCTGCCTTGAAATCGGCCAAAGCGCCAATTCCGGGGTCCCTTGAATTATGTTTTGCGCTTTAACTTTTGATCTAAACAAGATAGAGCAACAAATTAGGTATCAATGAAAGAGCATAAAATTAGTAATAATAATAATAATAATAATAATAATAATAATAATAATAAATAAATAATAATTAATAATAATAATAATAATAATAATAATTATCTATCATTTTTCAGGAAACAACAGAAACTCAATCAGAATCTAGAAAACCATCTACAAGTTACAACTTCACAATGGCATTAAGCAAGGAGCTGAGGGAGCTCCGTGGGCGCACAGTTGATATCTCAGAACCTCCACGTACTGTCCACAGGCAGGTGTCAACTGGGCCATCTACCAGATCTCTCACTGAAACTTTTCTGGTTGGATACCCTTCAGCTTTTATCAGTGGTTCCCAGCTTCCCACCAACAGACAGGCGTTCCAGTATTTCCTTAATCTTCAGAATTTACCGGAAAATGCAGGGAGGCCCATGGTTCAAGACCTTGCATATGAAACAGTTGAATCTATCATCCCATTCTGGCAGATGGCTAGGATCAAGACAATGACCAAGTACAACGCAATGAAGCTCTTCATGAAACTACATGAGAAACATCGTGCTTCTGGTGAAAAGCAAAGGAAGAGCAAGTAACCCTGGAGGAAAAAGAGGAGCATTTGTGCTGGAATTAGACAGCCTGTTCGATATAGGAGCTCCAGATGCAATCCAGGAAATACAGAACAACAGACTGTTATCCAGAGAGAAGAAAGATGAGGATATCAGGTTCTACGAAGACCAAAAGACTGAGAGGAAAGGTCATATGTCTGGTCATGACAAGATTTTTGAGACAAGATCCCTGCAGCAAGCAGCGAGGAATGAAAGACTGCAGCATAGACAAGAACAAGGTAAAACTAATTACTTTGAACGTTACAAAAAGTTTTAAGTTTTACTCCATTGCGATATTTAGCATGTACTTAACAATTACTGTCTTAACATGTTGTACTATTTTACAGCTGCAGCAGAACAAGAGGCAGTTGTTCATGTGGATGACATTACCTGGGGTGACTCAACTGACAACGACGCTAACACAGAGGACATGGATTACCATCAGCATCGTCCTGGATGTTCTCACCATCAAGACACTGTGACTAGTGTGACTTTGACGTTTCCAAGGAAGGTCATGGAATGTGATGTCATCTGCAATACAGCTGATCATCTTGGTTTATCAGACAATCAAGTTACTGCCATGGTTTCTGCCACCTTGAAAGCTGGAGGGGCTGATCTGGATAACTTCGTCATCTCAACCTCAACAACACGTCGCAACAGAATGCTGTCCAGGTATAATATCAGCCAGAGTCACATGTCCAAGTTTTGTGAAAACCCCCCACAGTACGCTGCCTTACACTGGGATGGAAAGTTGCTCAAAGATGTCTTGGGCAGTGAACCTGGAAGTACCTCAGAGACTTTAGCTGTGCTAGTGTCTGGTCCACCTTCATACACTGAAGGAAAGTTATTGGGAGTACCTGTCATCGACAATTCTTCTGGCACAGCTCAGGCTGAGGCTTCAATGGATTTACTGGAGACATGGGAACTTACGGATAATGTTACTGCTCTTGTTTTTGACACTACATCCAGTAACAGTGGAGTTCACAGAGGAGCTGCCAAACTGCTAGAGAAAATGCTGAACAAAAAGGTGTTTTATCTGGCCTGTCGACATCACATCCTGGAAATCCTAGTAGGAGCAGTTTGGGAGAAGCTGTTTGGGAAGGTGAAGGGGCCAGATAATCCCTGGTTTGAGCATCTGAAGGATGTTTGGACGGACTTGTCCAAGGAAAACCCAAAGATGCTGGCTATCAACAGCAAATGGCTG
Source organism: Bathynomus jamesi (assembly GCA_023014485.1). NCBI lineage: Eukaryota > Metazoa > Arthropoda > Malacostraca > Isopoda > Cirolanidae > Bathynomus > Bathynomus jamesi. The sequence goes on from JAJOZX010003835.1 coordinate 475,130, forward strand.
AAGGAAAAGAAGAAGAACAGTGAAGAAATACTCCAAGACATTCTAACAGCAGAAAGGCTTCCAAGAGCCGACTGCAGGGAAATGGCTGAACTGACAGTCATTGTTCTTGGGGGAACGCCTCCTCGAAGTATTCACTGGAGTCGACCAGGCGCTATTCATCAGGCCAGATGGATGGCCAGAAACCTGTACTCCATGAAAATGCTGATGTTTGCAGATCAACTTGAGTACGACGAAGACACTGTATCAAAGCTGGAAAGACTCAACACCTTCCTTGCGCTGTCTACACTCCTGTATGGATGATGTCAATGTCTGCTGCAGATGCTCCCGTGAATGATCTAAGTCTAATCAAGGACATGTTGAAGTACAAGAAAACTGACCCAGACTTGCTGATGCAGTACTTAATAAGATGGAAAACCACAAATGGTACCTGACGCAGGAAGTCGTGCCATTTGACCTGTTCAGCAGTAGATTGAGTGAAACATTGAAGCACGACATTGCTGCCCAGTTACATGCCACTGAGAAGCCAGACATCTTCAGAACAGGAAAGCCTCTATTCCAGAGAGTCACAGCTAAGACCACCCTGGTTGATCTCATTGGCCCAGAATCACATTTCCTGCTGGACACACTGAACATTGGATCCGAGTGGCTTCTGGAACCTGTCACGTCTTGGCCACAGAATGAGGACTACAGAAAAGCATTGGACTATGTTAAGAATCTGAAAGCGGTGAATGACATTGCTGAACGTGGTGTCAAGATGATGAGCGACTTTGCAAATGTCATAACAACAGATGCCAAGCAAAGGGACTATCTCCTTCAAGCTCTGGAGTTCAACAGACGCCGCTTTGACAGCTTCAAAAAACAAACTCTCAACAACTGACTGTGTAAATGTCATTATGAAATTAATCATCATGTAATGCTTTCACTTCTTGATCGATTAGACTTGTGACAAAATGTTAATCTCAAATTTGTGTCATGAATAAGGCGCCTTGTCTGCCTTGAGTGTGAGAAAACGAATTTTGTGATATTTCTGAAAACTTTGTATGTACCAATGTGCCATTCTTGTTCCAAGACTATCATAATTGTATAAGTTAGAAAGAGGATTAAAAACACTCTTTAATTTGGTGCCTATTTTGTTGCTCTATCTTGTTTAGATAAAAAGTTATAGTGCAAAACATGATTCAAGGGACCCCGGAACTGGTGCTTTTGGCCGATTTCAAGGCAGAAAACGTAAAGCTCCATGCGGCAATGCTTCCTAACAACCTAGGTCAAAATGGTTGTGATTTTCGGCCTTTTCAGGTCAAAAGCATGGGAAAAAAGTACAGAAACCTATGAAAATAAAAGAAAAGTTGATTTTTGAACAGGGCTAATTTAATATATATATATATATATATATATAATGTATATTATATATATAAGAATATATTATATATATATGTAATATATATA